>JAOTRH010476786.1:0-26024 GCA_034768845.1 Heliamphora exappendiculata
GGGTGGGGTGGGGGGAGTGATGGCAACACAGTGGTGTTGGTGGCAGGGGCAGAGAGGCTGGTGATTGTGGTGGTGGTATTGGTGGTGGTGACGATAATTAATAATGAAGGGTGATGGAGGCGACAACGGTAGTGCAGTGAAAAAACATGGCAAGAGTGGTAGTGATTGTGTTTGGGTGGTTGTAGTGGTGTTGTGGTGATAGTAGTAGTATGGCATTTGTATATATCATTAGTTTCAAACAAACATTTTTTGTATCTAAAAAAATCATTCCCACCAAAATGAACTCATTTTTCATTGACTAAGAAAAATATTTTTCCTTCACTTCTAGTTTTAATCGTACTGAACACTAAAAAATAAAGGATAAATTATACTGACCTCCCCTGAGGTTCACTAAAACATCAACCACTACTTTTGTAGTTTTTGAAATATTACTAACCTCCCATCTGATTTAGTTTTTGCATCAAATTAATCCAACCGTTAAGTTTTTGCTCAGCTATGCCTTATTTGGCACATTTTTCGAATAAATTTTTATGATCCAATTCGTTCATTACGTAGAACTCGTCGAGTTTGTTTAGCATATGAAAATTTAGATTCATCCGACATCTGTAACTAAGTGGTTGAATAATATCTCCTAATAAACAAATAAATAAAATTTATAATTTTAAAAAATATTGTTAAACAAATATTACTCAATCACTTAGTAACATGAATCAGATAAATTTGAAATTTATGTATTTGATAAACTAAACGAGTTCTACATAATGAACGGATTGAATTATAAAAATTTATTCAAAAAACGTACCAAACAAGGCGCAGCAGAACGAAAATTTAACGGTTTGACTAATTTGATGCAAAAATTAAACCAAATGGTAGATTAGTGACATTTCAGAAACCACATGGGTGGTGGTTGATGTTTTAGTAAATCTCAGGAGAGGTCAGTGTAATTACCCAAAAATAAATATTTTAAAAAGGTTATTTTCTATCGAAACAAACTGAAAGGTAGTGTGTGGAAATAATAATAATAATAATAATAATAATTATTATTATTATTATTTTTTTTTTAACAGCAGTCAACGCAAAGGTTAGTGAAAGGGGGGCAACTCTCGGCTAACGTGGATTCTCATGCATGTAAAATGTACGTCTTAACTCCGCAATGAAGATTGAAGAAGGTTATGGCCGATCTATGTAAGTCACTTTCTGCCAACAACTACAAGAGAAGCCAAGGCAAAGTTGAGGGGTGAGACCAAACTTGAAGCTTACTTTATGCATGTTTGATCAATGAGAAATCTTGTTAATGAAAATAAATCCGTTCAAGACAATGTAATACTTGAATCAAAATGGCAGTGCACGCCGCTCCTGCACTACTCACAAATTTTGCTTAGGGCTTGGAGGTACTGGTTTCTTCTCTTAGTTTTAAATGTTCGATCACTCTTATGGATTGATTTTTTTAAAAATTCCGAAATAAAAAACTTGCCACTACAGGTCTTAAAATACCAACTTTTTAAAGACAACACAATCTTGTTTGGTAACCTGCTTTTAAGTTAGACTTTTTGCTTTAAGCTATTTTAAGTCTAAAAAGCAAAAAAAATCATTTCAGAGACATACAAGGTCATGACTTTGTGCTACTCACCTAAAAAAAGGGTGACTTTAAGCTACCCTGGAAAACCAATAGAAAAAAATAATAATATTTGAATTATTTTGTGTACAGCAAAATAGAATATCGTCAGTCGTTAAATTATTTTACGTCAAGGCAATTGCAAACAATTAAAAAGTAAATCAATCACACATAATATAAGACACCTACAATTTTTTACGTGAAAAATTTCAACTCGGCTAAAACCACAGAACTAATTCAAATTTAGGTAAATCAAACACTATATCACTAAACAATTACGAGACACTTATAGGCTCCAGTCGAATTTTCTGCCTAGATGCCTTATGGTTCGCTAACTAAATCTACGTACATCGTTCTCCGTACTTAATCACCACCACAACGAATCATCAATACTTCTTCAAAGTATCACATCCTTAATACTTTACACTGACGAAATTCACCGATATATGAAAACCTTATGAATCCACCGAAGGTAATATTAGGAATCCACCTAAGACGTTGAATGATCTTGAATGATGAACATGAATATCATTTGAGAATATTTGAAATTACAAGATACTACAGAGGTTTTGAATTTTGTATTCTCAGTTATAATTTTGAGCTAAGCATCAGTCTACATTTATAGGCATAAACATCCAACAGTACGAGTTTTAGAGAAATTCAAACTACCAGAAGTCCACTAGAGCAGCATCGCTTGAGCGGTCAGGTGAAAAATTGTGGTCTACATGAACTGCACTTAATCGAACATTTTTCAAATACTTGTACTTCAAACTTCAGGTCTTGTACTTCATTCTACTAATATGATTAACCTTTTAACACAAAACTTTTACTGAAAATAAGATTAACAATTTCAATGGGAGTTTTATTCAATACACAAGACCTATACTAACAAACCACCATAACTCCTAATTGAACTAGAAGTTTAACAATGCATGACATATATTTTAGGGTATCATAACAACTCAATTCCTAATAATATAGAAATTTAGATTGAATAGGAATTGACAAATTTAACATGGACTTAACGTCATAACAATCTCACCATATTGGAAATTCCGTGATAAAATTACAAATTAAAATCAATCAACCCATAAAAACGAAGAACATCGGATCACATGACTAATTGAGTTGTCTTTCTATATGCTATAAAACAAACATCAAACAAATATCACGTGAAAAGCATGTGTGGTATAATAATCATATAGTAAAAAATGAGCCAAGATATTTCTCCCCCTTAGCATAAGAGTCAAAGAAAAAATTAATCAAAATGTTTTTAATTTCGCTCTCCCTTAGCAACATGTTTCTTCCTCTTTTTCTTTTTTGTCACGGATTGACAAAAAAATATGGATGTCATGCCCTCAACTCCAAGGCATATGAACCAACCCTGACAACACTGAAAAGATGAGAATTTTACCATGAAAAGAGTTTTAAAGCCTAAAATACCGCAAAATCTCTTTTAATAAACCATTTAAAAGGGAGGATACAAACCCCCAAAGAAAAGATTTCAAAAGAAACAAAAGGTGAAAAATTTCTCCAGCAGGTAGATCGCTCAATCGGTCTCAAGACCGATCAATTGGTTTTTCACCGGCTGTAGTAGTTTTTCCAGAACCTGAGAAACTGAGAGCAGTATTAGACCGCTCAATTAACCGATTGATCGGTCCATCGAGCGATTCACTCTTGGACCATTTTTCAAGCCATGCTTCCCAACTCAACTTCCCCACACTTCAACCATACCTTCCAACACGTATTCTCGACGAAACAACTTACATATGCGCGAATAAAAAGATATACATGCATCTCCCATCTTCGAAAATCCATCTATTTCACCCATATCTCACACGAAATACATGATAACCCATCAAACTACCCAACAACCTCACATGCATATAATTTATGATTGTGTGTGGCCTTAAGGCCTTACAAAACAGTTATCAACTAAACCAAAGAGTCAAATCATTGTATCAAAGAATTACATTTATAACATACGCATAACCCAAAAGATTTCTCTACATGTATGTAATTCTATTCAAAAGCTTCAAAAATGGTTTCCTCTACCAAGCCTCTCAGTCAACCACTTTCTTTCCATTATCACCTGAAATGGGTTAAACAACATAGGCTATGGCTTGTAGGAAAAAGACTATAGATGAATATATGCATGACATGCGAGGATAATTATGTGAATGCACACTAAGTTCAAACCCAAAACCAACTTCACTTTTCTAATAAATTCTCGTTCACATAACCGATTTTCTTTCCTTATCAAAACTAACACACGCCATGTTTAGTTCTTTAATGCTGTCATCTCAACCCCAACACGGTTACCATGACTCCCCATTCCATTTCGTTTCATTTCATTTTTCACAATACAACCATTATCTAGGTTTCCCAAAGTCTCACATTCATCAATTACATCTAATTTAATTAGGTACCAAATGCCGAACGACGCCTATAGACCTAGGCGTATTTATCACCACCATGCCACGTGAGGTCCAATGAATAAATACCTATTCTATAGCCCGATATAGAGAGCACACGTTTTTTGTTTCTCTTAGAAACATCGATGGGTGGGCCGCCCAAGAGTACACTTTTACGGGGTTAACTCGATGGAATGGCCTACCATATGTTGTACAGTTTTCGGTCTTTCACCAATGAGCTAATCGAGCCCAATCTTAACTATTTATTCCATTTATATGATACCTTAATTAAGTCATTCACATTTAAACCAATCCGAGTTTAACCGTCAATCTGATTCCTCTCGTTAAACCCAACACCATTAAGCTTTCAATTATCAACAATTCAAATATCTTTATCATTCTCATATTTGAATCAACATGGTAAGATACAATCGACTTCCATATCTCATGCCATTATTCATATCTAATGATTCATGGAATTTATTCAAAATTTCCAACACAACACTACATCATTTTCACCCATTCCCAAGGTTCATCTCATTAACCTACCAATGGGTTAATACAAGTCCCAATTTATAAAAAAATTCAACAAATTTCATCATTTAGGTCTAACAATCCAAAACCCCCCAAATCTCCATGACTTAGATAAATTTCAAACCCTAACTTTCCAAAATACAAGTTAAAGGTTCTCACATGACAATATTAAGGTTAAACCACCACAAATCACCCAAAATAACAAGATTTAACATATTCTAGCTCTAAACCCCAACATAGGGTTTCAAAACACAAGTTTTTCATGTTTTATGTAAAATCTCAAAACATACAATTCATATCAAACAGGTTTTCATAAATAGTCATAGATCTTATCTTTTTAGTGCTCAAGCCATTATAGACCAACTCAAGCAAGCTGCAATCAACTAAATCTCTAACCAGGTGGCAAAGGGAGAGCTTTCAACGCGTGTCTTCACTCTCCAACGAGTACTCACTCGGGAGGAAGGTAAGAAATTCACTCTTGAGGAGTAAAGAATGCTCCAAGGGGTCACCAAACCCAACCCTAGGGCTCACTTTGTGTTTAGGAGACAAAGAGGGAGAATGAAAATGACAGAAATAACTCAAATTCTGAACTTAAAGTTGCTCTATGTCACAGATCGCTCGATCGATTTCTAGACCGATCAAGTGCGATCGATCGGTCTCTCGTTGGAATGTACTCCAAAGAAGAAAACATATATAGTTTTCAAATTTTGTTCGAACACCTCAAGACTCATTCAATCAACCAACAATAATTATTTTCATGCATAGCCCAAGAGACCGGGTCCCTACAACCTGCCCCACTTAGGAAATTTTGTCCCTGAAATTAGACATACATTAAGAATTAAACAACTCGGGATACTTCTCACGAACTTTTGACTCTTGCTCCCTTGTAGCTTTCTCAACCCTGTGGTGAAGCAACAAAACCTTCACGTAAGCAATTGTCCTATCTCGTAGGACTTGTTCTTTGGTATTAAGAATCATCATCGGTCTCTCCTCATAAGTAATGTCATCCTTTACCCTCAACTCAGTCCAATCAAAGATATGAGATGGGTCTGACTCATACTTACATAGCATGAGCACATGAAAAATGTTATGCATGGATGCTAATTGTGGTGGCAAGGTAAAGCGAAAGGCCACCTCTCCAATCCTATCAAGGATCTCAAATAGCCTGATAAAACGTGGTGATAGCTTCCCTCTCCTCCTAAATCTCATCAAACCTTTTCGTGGCGAGACCTTCAAGAATACATGGTTTTCCACCTCAAACGCCAGCGGTCTCTTCTTCCTATCTACATAGCTCTCTTGATGTAGAAAAAAAAGGTTCAGAAATAGGGTGACATGATTTTCAAGGTAGTTAGTGGGCCATGGAATGGTGTGAAAAAACTAAAAGATAGATGTTTTTACTACAACCAGACATGACACTAGAAAAATAATATCCAGTTTATCTTGGCAAGTAGAACAATAAAGGTAATTTTTGTTCACTAGTTTTGAAAATATGTTTAGCGGTGTTATCTACCAGTGTCTAGTGTGTAGATGCGAGAACCACTAATTATGTCTGCAATTTATTTCAGGGGTCCTAGGAAACTTGACAACTTTGTGATGGAAAAATTTACCTACACAAGGACAATAATACAAAGGTGGCAACAGTCGTAGTGGGAGATGTCACTCTGAATTTTAGTAGAGATCTGATTTTAATATTGAGAGATTGCTTTTATGTACTGTCTATTAGAAGGAATTTAATTTTTGTATTTAGATGGTTAAAGATGAATATTTAGTTTATTTTAATAATTTTGTGGTTATTAAGGATAATAAACAGTTTACTTGTTTCGGTACGTTGGTGGGTGATCTTTATGTTATTACTCTAATTTTTCTTACACTACAACTGAATGAATTTAATAATACATCTAATTCACCATTTAAGATAAAAGAATCTTCTTTAATGAACCAAACGTATCTTTTGCACTTACGCCTAACTTTTATTAATTTGAAAAGGATAAATAGACTAATTAAAGATGGACCATTGAATTCATTAGAAGTGGAGACACTTCCAGTCTGTGAATCCTACTTGGACGGTAAAATGACCAGGAGGATATTTTCGGCTAAAGGCTATAGAACTAAAAAACCGTTGGAACTGGTTCACTCTTACTTATGTAGACCTATGACTATTAGAGTTAGAGAAGATTTTGAGTATCTTATCACTTTTATTGATGATTACTCAAAATGTAGATACATTTATTTGATGCACTGTAAGTCTGAATGCTTTGAGAAATTCAAAGTATTTAAGGCGGTAGAAGAGAAGCGTCTGGAGAAATGTATCAAGACACTTCAGCTTGATCGTGGTGGCGAGTATCTCTTTATAGAGTTTAGAGATTAATTTTTAGAGGAGGAGATTACATCCCAGTTGATTGCACTGAGCACTCCACAGTAGAATGGTGTAGTGGAAAGAAGGAATATGACTCTTATGGAGATTGTGAGGTCTATGATGAATTATTCAGACATACCCAATTTATTTTAGGGGCTTACATTAGAGACAACAACTTATATTCTAAACTTAGTACCTTCTAAGTCATACTTTCTACTCCCACAGAATTGTGAACAAGGCAGAAGCCTAGTCTAAGATATATTCGAATTTAGGAGTATCAAGCACAGTACTGAAAGGGAACACAGATAAGTTAGAATCAAGAATGGAAGTTTGTTTCTTTATTGGATATCCTAGGAAAACGAATGGTGATTTATTTTATAATCTTAAAAATTAGAAGATCATTGTCAGTACTAATGCCCAATTCTTAGAAGAGGATTATATAATGGACCACCAGCCCAAGAGTATAATTGTTCTCGAAGAGTTGAGAGAAAATACCAGTAGTACGGTAGAAGCGCCATTAGAAAGTGTCATCGATATCCTATTGCCTTGTCGTAGTTGGAGGATTATCGGGACTCCTGCAGACCCCGAACCAGATTAAGGTGCTACCATTAACATGTCAGTTTCATAACTAGATGAGCATGTGGGTAATGGTGCATAGGGATCAAAATCAAATAGCGTGTCACTACTAGTGCATAGACGCAGAAAGTGCCTCGTCGTAGTGAGAGGGTTGTTCGTCAACCCGATCGGTATATATTTTTAGGAGAGTTTTTTGACAGGATCCCAAAAGAATTAGATACTGAACCCTACAACTACAATGAAGCATTCCAAGATTAAGATGCAGAGTTATGGTAAAGGGCTATGAATTCATATATGGAGTCTATATACTCTAATCAGGTCTGAAAACTTGTAGAACCACTCGAAGGGATAAAATTCATCGGATGCAAATGGAACTATAAGAGGAAGAGAAAAGTAGACATGAAGGTAAAAACCTTCAAAGCTAGGCTTGTTGCAAAAGGTTTACTCAGAAAGAAGAGATCGATTATGAGGAGACCTTTTCGTCGATAGTCATGCTTAAGTTTATCCGGATTCTCTTGTCCATTGCGGCTCATTTCAATTACGAAATTTGACAAATAGATGTTAAGATAGCTTTTCTTAATAGAAGTCTTGACGAGTGTATCTATATGGTATAATTTGATGGTTTCATAGTAAAGGGCCAGGAGCACGTGTTGTGTAAGCTTAAAAGATCTATTTATGGACTTAAACAGGTATCTAGGTCTTTGAACACTTAGTTTGATCAAACCATTAAGTTTTATGATTTTGATCAAAGTCCTGACGAGTCTTGTGTGTATAAGAAGCGTGATGGAAGCGTGATGGTGTTTCTAGTACTTTACGTGGATAATATTTTGCTCATCGAAAATGATATGTGGGTGTTATCTTCGGTGAATGTATAGTTATACGGCCAGTTCGATATGAAAGATTTGGGAGAAATCAGTTACATCATTGGGATCAAGTTTATGCGAGATCAGAAACTATATTGATACAGTCCTTACTTGTTTTAGCATGCAGGATTCTAAAAAAGAGTTTCTCCCTTTCAGGCATGAAATCACTCTATCTAAATATTAGTGTTCTAAGACACCTGATAAGATAGAGAAGATGAAGGCGGTCCTTTTGCTTTAGCAGTAGGAAGTCTCATTTATGCTATACTTTACACTAGACCCAACATCTGTTTTGCCGTTGGCATGGTTAGTAGATATCAATCTAATCCGAAGCAAGAGCATTTGACAGATTGTACAGAGAGGTGATGTTGCTGTGATCAAAATTCCATCAGGAGACAACCTTGCAAATCATTTTACAAAGAGCTTACATGTTAAGACTTTTGACAGTCATGTAAAGGGCATGGGAGTTGGATGTATTGTAGCATAATTTGGACTATAAGTGGAAGATTGCTAGGGTTGTATACTAAAAATCATAATTTTGATTTTAGTATTTAATTTTATTTTTTTACTAAAATTACTTTTTCCATTTTAATAGAATTTTATTGAGCATTGTATGTGTTTCATTATTTATTTAATATTGTGCACCATCTTTTATTCTACATAGTATTTAATTTGGTGTGTAAAATTTGGCTTACATACAGAATACCCGATTTTCGGTTTTTGTAAAATATAATTTTTTAGTTTACAGCTTAGATGGAATTGGATACACCATCGGTACGGCTGTAGCACAATGTCTTAGTATATCTGTCTTGATTACGAGGAATGGTAATTGTTTTGATAATTGTTTCGACTCATTGTGCTACTACATTTTGTGTATTTAACAGGATCGAGTTGGGGTAATTAATTTTGTACTGACTTTATAAATTAATTTACGTCCCATGGTTATTATGAGTGTTTATGCTCTTAATTCCGAAATAATTATTATTTATGTACATTTAATATTTATTATTTTGATTCATTAGAGGGTGCGATCTTGTATGAGTTTATAATCCCGATGAGTTAGATAGCGACATTAATTATATGATGGATATTAATTATTGATAGAATCCATCATATGATGGATATTAATTGTATGATGGATATTAATTGTTTCGACTCATTGGACCTTGTATGGGTTTATAATCCCGAATAATTGGGATTGACGATACCTGCTTAAGAAAATTTATAAGTTTTGACCGAATTAAATCGTGCAGATGGATTTAATTATTCGACAGTCAAATAAGTTAAGCGGAAGGTCTTAAAAAATTTATTTAAAAAGTCGATTAATTATAATTGTGAGTAATTTAATTTAATTGGCCGGTAACGAAAATCTTAACGTGGGGAGAATAAATAAGTATTTAATAATAAGAGCTTGAATACTACAGTTTTGAGAATAAGGTTGGGAGTGCAATTATAATTTTTTAGTGGAATGAATTATAATTTATGTTTTATGAAATTTCTTATGGGTTGAAGTAGAATTTCATAATTACATTGAAAGCTCATGCCTTATTTACTCCCCAGATCCGTACTGTAACCTATTTATATGTTATTATAAAACCTGACGCTAGAATTCATATTATTCAGTCAGTGATTAGATGGCTAGGGTTTTCACGTTCTCTGAAAATCCTAAGCCTAACAAGAAAGTTTTGAAGAACACGATAGATCAAAACCCGCACTTTGTTCGTGTTTAGCATTTGGGAATAATACAGAAGGCTTGTGTTGATTGAAAATTATTCTAGTAACTGAAATCATCCAACCAGATTTCGAAAGGTAAAATCCTAAAAATTTGGGAGTATTACCGAATTTTATTTTGATTGTTCACTATCAAAAGTTTTAATCTCGAGCTTGTTTCAGCATTTTCCTGTCCAGATATTTTTTGACTAAAATCATAGACATAATATTAGGATCTTGGTAGTTTAAACCAACAACAACAACATTGTGGGGAACGACAAGTTTATTGTAGACGATATATATGACAAACAGGGCTGACATTGAGAAGATCGGCTCAAATGATGACTTATTTGGAAATAAAGAAAGGATGAACCAAGTTCGAGATAACATTAGACGACAAATTTCCCGCTTGGTTCACCAGGGGTGACGCATGACAGTATTCGATGTGCTGATAAGGTATTGCATAGTAATGTGTCTATCTGTACTCATCCTAAACATGTATAATTTGAATAATTGTGTAGTAAACCCATGTATTTTCAGCATTTGTTTGTTAATAGTTTTTGAATTTTGAAAAACTGATGATACCTTGATGATAGAACCAATCGAGTCGGACTATGAATCCCCAAGAGTTGGACCTGATACGTCAGAAGTCAATAACTAACACTGGTGAGGTGTTAGCCGATTACCTCTGATGCTTAAGTCATTCTTTTTATTAACGATAATCGATTGAATGTAAAGGTTCTAGATTCTCGTACCTTGATGGAGAGTTTCTATCTCGTTTATATAATGGTGGATGATTGCGGATTAGGCCAAATCCCCTACATTGTGTGGGAAGATTGAATAATATCCCATAAAATCCGCTATTCTCAATAATTTTGGGAGCGGGTCCTAAATCATAGGAGGGTATTATGGGCAGACTCGATGCCTCTTGCTCGGTCGTCCTAGCTACTTGGCCTGCTCGACCAAATGGTTGAGCAGCTTGGCCGGGCACATACCCCCAAGCTCAATCAACCCTTCGATCGGATATTGTCAATCCCATCAGTTGATCCCTCATTCCCGAGGTGTTGTGGTTCAAGTGCCCTAGGGAATGCAACTTCAGGTTAACCGTCGCGAGTTTGGCGGCGTGGCGGTGACCAACATTCACTTCAGCAGCGTTATCGTATACGAGGCATCATAGCATTTAATGTCCGTCCATTGGGCTCTGCGTTGGGAAGGAGCGGTGCTTTTACACTTGTCACCATCCTTGCGTTGTCCCCTTGCACGTTCAATGACTCCCTGTGATTATATTTATGGCCGTTGGATTTTCCAAGTACGATTACATCCTCAGCGTTCATCCCCGTTCATGCGTCATATAACCGTTTAAAGGGATCTTTTTTTGAATTTGTTTTCATTTTAGACGATACTCAAACCGCTTTCCTCCTCTGAGAATCCAGAGATTTTTTGAGAATTTCCAGACCTCTCGGAAAGACTCTTCTTACTCTTTTCTCTCTATTTCTTTATATCTTCAATTCTGGTAACTACTATTCCTACATTCTCAGTCCCATCTCCTCTATATTTCTTACGTCGTACTTCATACATGTTGCGCTTTTATAAATACATTCCCTCAACATCTTTGGTCGTTACGAACGCTCCTCACTTTGAGGAGTTGTTCACCAAGACCTTCAACTTTGCTAAGTACCTTCTCCCAATCATCGAAATAGGTACTAAGAGCTTCCCCCAGGAAGTTGAGCCATCTTTTGACTCTGAGAGATCCCACTCTTTGTCCGTCTCTTCCTCTCTAGTGCGTAGGGGCGAGAGCTCTCATCCTGTCACCAGACACTTAGCGAGTTCTTCCAAAGCCATTGCTGCTGAATTCGTACCCCCTACCACTAGGATATTCGACCTAGAGTGTTTGCGTGAGAAGTACCTTATCCCCAAGACCGTGTGCCTTAGGAAGCCCACTTGGGATGAGAGAGCCTATTCTTTCACCGCGGGAAGCTATGTTTGTACGAACACGCCTTCTTGATCGGTATTTGGCTCCCTTTTCCCCGTATTGTTTGGGAACTCTTTGCCTTCCTCAGTTTGTCCCTTGGTTAGCTTTTGCCGAATGCTTGGCACATTCTATATGGGAGCATAGTCTTATGGGAGGAATTTAATAGGGGAGAGTCATCTAACAGTAGAGGAGGTTCTTTATTGCTACCGACTAAAAGAAAAGCAACTAGGATGGTATTATTTCCAGTCTAGGTCCAAGGATCGAGCACTCATCCAACGGTGCCCATCTTTGAATAAGCATTTGAAGGATTGATTCTTCTTCATTTCTAGGGAAGGATGGGAGGTTCAGAACTGAGAGGAGTTGGGCCCCCAAGTTCCTAGAATCCAAAGGTTATGTGGGGACCCTCAGTCGGGTAGCATCACAGTCGAGCCTTATCTTGATGCCAAGGCGAAGGGTGGAGTGGATGTAGCCAAGAAATTTCAGGACCGCTCTTATAGCCAACTAGTCACCAATGAGAAGCTCAGTGCCTACCTGTTGGGCCCTCTTGTCCCCCGTGAGACCTACTGTGTTTTACCTTATGCTTATAGGCATTTTTCCATTTTATTGCGCTCTTATGCTCTTGCTTTTATCTTGTGTGCAGAGATATCGAAGAAGGTTGACAAAGCTTTGATGGCTGAGGTCCGGGCTTGGGCCGTTGGCGATGCCGAATTGATAACTCACAAGAAGCCCCAATTCCTGGTGAAGGGAAGAACTTGCCCATCCTCTCTCTGCACGACTCTCCAATGTCTTCGAAGAATGGAGCGATGGAGAAAAAGGTGGTGGATCTGGAGCCTTCTGCCTTGCCCGACCCTCCTGTCGTTGGGTCAGAGACAGTGGATGCCCCATCATCTCCTATCGTTGTTGTACCTGTGTTGGCTCTTCCTTCTTCCTATGCTCAAACTCCTCTTCCTTCCTCCTCTACTCAAACTCCAAGCGACGTTCTGAGCGATTTCGACATCGCTCGCTCGAAGATGCAAGCATTAATTGAGGAAGATGTGGAGATGATGAATGCGGTTGCCACCAGCAAGATCACCCGTGATCTCTCTCTTGACCTTACCCGGGTAAGTTTCTACATTTTTCCTCCTTCTTTTCCTTGTCTTTTTTGTATATATATCTTAGATTCCCTTTTTCTTTTCTCCACGCAGGTCTGCATTCGGTCAATTCACCTCTCCAACCGTTGTCACCAGCGCGAACAAAATCTTCGTAGTGACATAGCTCTCGCCACTTCACTGAAAGAGCAGCGGACAAGGCTGGTGGGAGAAGTGGAACGTCTGAAGGCCGAGCTGGTTGAAAAAGGAATGAAGTTGGAGAAATCAAAGGGGGAGCTGATCGAGGCAAACCAGAAGGTAGAGAAGATGTAAGGTGAGTTAACCGAGGCCAACCAAAATTCATCTACCCTGGAAGCTGATGTTGTTGCCACTAGGAGGAGCGAGGAGTTCGGCTAAGCGCGAATACTAGAGCTGACTACTCAACTTGGCACTGTCGAGGGAGCAACAATCGAGAGGTTCAAGTCATCGGAGGAGTTCAACGCTGAACTGGCTGAGTACTACCTGAGCGGCTTTAATATGATGAAGGCACGAGTAGCCGCTACCTTTACAGACCTGGACTTCTCCAATTTCCTTCCAAAAGATGATGACGTCACAAGTCCTCCGCCTTGATCTCTTTTCTTTCTCTTAGTTTTTTTAACATTATTACTTTGGGCTGTGTTTTGGCAAACAAGTATACATTCAACTTTAACTCTTGGTTAGTGGGGCCATGTTCTATGCATACACTCTTCTGTTTGTACTTTCTTATCTTGGAATTTTGTGCTTTGTGCTGCTTAACTCATCTGATGACTCCTCTTCTTTTTTAATTCTTTGCATGAATGTGGTCGATCGAGTGATTAGAGAGTTAAGCACAACCTGAAGGAAGAGTGCTAAAAACGTTAAGGCTTTGGTCAGGCCCCTAAAGACCTCGACCTTCTTTGGCCGACCGAGCGGTCAAGTAGCTTGGCTGAAAAACTCTAAGGCCTTGGTCGGGCTCTTGGAAGCCTCAACCTTCTTTGTCCGACCGAGCTGTCAAGCTGCTTGGCTAAAAAACTCTAAGGCCTTGGTCGAGCTCTTGAAAGTCGCAAACTTTTTTGGCCAACCGAGCTGTCAAGCAGCTTGGCTAAAAAACTCTAAGGCCTTGGTTGGGCTCTTGAAAGCCTCAACCTTCTTTGGCTGACCAGTCAAGCAGCTTGGCTAAAAAAACTCTATGGCCTTGGTTGGGCTTTTGGAAGCCTCGACCTTCTTTGGCCGACCGAGCTGTCAAGAAGCTTGGCTGAAAATCTCTAAGGCCTTAGTAGGGCTCTTGGAATTGTCGACCTTCTTTAGCTGACGAAGCTGTCAAGCAGCTTGGCTAGGAAACTCTAAGGCCTTGGTCGAGCTATTTGAAGCCTCGACCTTCTTTGGCCGACCAAGCTGTCAAGTAGCTGGGAAAATTTTCCAAGGCCTTGGTCGCGCTCTTTTCAGCCTTAACCATCCTGAGGTCGACCAAGCTTTTTGTTGTTTCTTCCCTAGATTGGTATGCAAGATGTCACAAAAACTGAGACTTTATTCATGATGAAAATGGTTACATTACTGATTATAATTTCTTAGGTGCTCTGCATTCTAAAAGTGCGATAAAGTCTTGCTCGCCAAGGCTTTGAGGCAATATACCCTTGCTCGTACCCTTTGCTCCACCTGATAAGATCCATCCTAGCTCGGCCCTAGCTTTCCTTGTTAGGGATCCTTGGTTTTCGGGGTCACCTTCCTTAAAACGAGATCCCCAACACTGAACTCTCATCCTCTAACCTTCTTGTGGTAGTGTCTTTTCATTCTTTGTTGGTAGGGGCGACTTGGATAACTGCTTGCTCTCGCACTTCATCGATAGTGTCAAGGCTTGCTCGTAGGTCTTCTTCATTTCTCTTCTCTTCGAATTGAGTCACTCGGGCACTGGGCAGACCGATCTCGATTTGTATGACTGCCTTAGTTTCGAAGGCCAGCATGAATGGCGTTTCACCCGTGGCTGTTCGTGCGGTTGTTTGGTATGCCCATAGAATATTCGGCAATTCTTTTTCCAATAGACCTTTTGCTTGCTTGAGCCTTGTCTTGATCATCTTGAGAAGATTTCAATTCGTTATCTCGACTTGACCATTAGCCTGGGGAAGAGCGGGGTTGGCGTAGTACACTCGAATGCCCAGTTGCTCGCAGAATTCTTTGTATTTTGTTTTGTCAAATTACCTCCCATTGTGTCTTATAATGACTCTTAGTATCCCAAACCTGTAGAAAATGGATCTCCATATAAAGCCTATGGTGTTGGCCTTCGTTATTTTAGTCAGTGGCTCGGCCTCCACCCACTTAGTGAAGTAGTCAATGGCTACAATGGCGAACTTGGTTTGCCCTTTCCGAGTGGGAGTGGTTCGATAAGGTCTATTCCTTATTGGGCGAATAGCCAGGGAGAGGTGATTATTGTCGTTTCTGTGGGGGGTTGTCTTGGCACGTTTGCAAACCTATGGCATTTGTCACACTTCTTTATAAGGGAGAAGACGTCCCTTATCATGGTTAGCCAGTAGTACCTTGCCTGTAAGGCTTTACGTGCTAGGGTTCGTCCTCCTCCATGATTTCCACATACTCCTTCATGAATTTCTCTTAAGACATAGTCCCCTTCATCTTCAGTTAGGCACTTGAGGTATTGTAGTGGCAGGCCTCTTTTGTAAAGTTATCCATCTAGGATTGCATACCGACTAGCCACATTTCGCACTTTCCTGGCGTTATTTTGATCATCAGGCATGTTCCATCCCTGAGGTACTCTACGATCAGCTCCATCCTGGTTGACTGAGCTCGGGCCTGCCCAACCCTTAGGACTTCATATTCCCACCATTCCAATCCCAATTCCACGAGGTACTGTAGCTAGGCCCCTGGATTCAGCTCTTCTTTCGGGGCAGAAGCTGCTCTGGCCAGTATGCCGCTTGCTGGTTCTACTCTCTCGGTACTTGGGTTATTGAGAAGGGCTAGAAGAGCCGGCTTATTCTTTAAGCTATCTGCTCGGCTCCTACGGCTTGGGAAAGTCTCATCCTGTGATGGTTGCTTCATACTCTCCTCATTATTGGTGGTTTTGAAGCATAAGCGAAGTGCGCATTTCATTGTGTCTCCATGGGGAGATATGAGGACAATGCTAGCCCCACTCGCCTCGGCATTGGCCAACCCATCCACATACATTTGTTAGACTCACTCTGGGTCGAACTTTGTGGGCTCGGTAGGCCTAAGAGGGCTTGATGTTCCATCTTTCATGCTTAGTGGACCTGCCACGCCAGTAAATTTCGCTACGAAATCGGCGAGAGCCTGTCCCTTTATAGCCACTCGGGGTCAGTACTTTATGTTAAATTATCCTATCTCAAGGGACCACTTTACCAGTTGCCCCGAAAGATCTGGTTTCTGCATTATCTTTTGTAGGGGCTGGTCGATCAGTATGATCACAGTATGAGCTTGGAAGTAAGGGCATAATCTCCTCGTTGAGGCGACTAGTGCGAAAGATAACTTTTCCAAGCTCAGGTATCTAATCTCGGCCCCCCAATATGCCTTGCTGATGTAGTATACCGGCCTTTGAACTCCTTCCCGATCCTCATTGACCAGGGTAGCGCTCACTTCTGATTCAGACACATCTAAGTAGAGGAATAATTCCTTGCTAGGATTTGTTCGCGGTAGTAGAAAGGGTGTGGATAGGTATTCCTTCAGTTCTGAGAATGCTTTTGCGCACTCTTCTAACCACTCGAAGGCCTTCCTTAAACTCTTGAAGAAGAGAAGACATTGGTCGATCACCTTTCAGATAAATCAGTTGAGCGCTGCTATTCTGCCAGTGAATTTTTTTACTTCCTTCATGTTTCGTGGGGGGTGCATCTCCTTGATTGCCTTGATCTTCTCTAGATTGGCCTCTATTCCTCTATGGCTTACCATGAAGCTGAGAAACTTGCCCCTGGTGACACCGAAAGCACATTTGGTTGAATTCAGCCTTATGTCGTACTTCTCGAGTACACAAAAGGTCTCCTCGAGATCAGCCAAATGGTCATTGGCCTCCTTGCTCTTACTCAGCATGTCATCCACATAGACCTCCATATTTCTCCCAAGTTGCTCTCTAAACATGCGATGTACCATTCGTTGGTATTGAAGGACGTATTCTCTCGGTCGGCTGAGTACATCCTAATTTGGTTGTATCCTGAGAAGGCATCCATGAAGCTTAGTCATTCATGCCCCGCCGTGGAGTCCACGAATTGATCGATCCTGGGCAAAGGATAGTTATCCTTGGGGTAGGCCTTATTCAAGTCGATGAAGTCCACACACATTCTCCACTTGGTGTTGGGTTTCTTGGTTGAAACCACATTTGCTAGCCACTCCAGATATTGCACCTCTTTGACAAATCTTGCCTTTAGCAGTTTGTTAACTTCAGCAGAGATTGCCTCATTTCGTTCTTTGGTGAAAACCCTTGTTCTCTGATTGACCGGTTGGTGGCTTAGATTCACATTGAGCCTGTGCTCCATGACTTATGTTCGTATGCCTAGCATATCTTCATGTGTCTAGGCAAACACCTGCTAATGTTGCTGTAGGAATCACAACAACTGTTGCTGCTCAGTCTCGAGTAAGAGATTGCTAAGGAAAACCTTCTGATTTGGTTGCTGGCGTTGAGGGGAAGACCAATGAGCTGTTCCACAGGTTCGGGACTCTCCATTCCGTTCTCTTCTCGAGATTCTAGCATCTCAATGGTTAGTGATTCTTTTCCTTTCGGTCCTCTAAGAGAGGTGACATAGCATTCCCTGACCATGATCTAATCGGCCCTGAGTTGTTCGACCTTATACGGGGTGGGGAACTTCATGGTTAGGCTGGACGTGGAGGTGATCGCTTCGAAGAGGTTGAGGGCCATTTTCCCCAGTATGGAATTGTATGCTAAGGGGCAATCGACCCCCAAGAACGTGACTTGCCGGGTATATTGGTTTAGGCTGGCCCCCATGGTCAGGGGCAGCTCAATAGCTCTAAGGGGCTAGACCCACTCCTAGTGAACCCAACTAGCGGGGACCTGACTGGGGTCAGTCGAATTTTCTCAATGCTGAGCTGCTAAAAGGCTTTTACAAATAGGATGTCCGCTGAGCTACCGTAGCCTATCAATATCCGCCGCACTCGGTAGTTGGCCAGCACTATCGTGAACACCAGGGGGTCATCATGGGGATGCTGAACCCCTTCCCCGTCCTTCTCTGAGAAGGTTATTACCTTCTCTCCTAAGTTTGTTCGGCTTCTAACTGAGCGACCAGTGGTGAGGACCTCTATCGGCATCTTCGCTTTCAGCTTTCTCGAATGGCCCTTTCTTGAGGAGCTGGTATCCCCCCTCCAGCGAACTTGTCATGTAATGCCCCAATTTTTCAAAACGTTAAAGACATATATTACTATTTAATTAGGGTTATTCTACCGATGCATTATAGGTAAATAGAGTACTTAACTGCATAAATAAAGTTCAAGTGTCTGACAAACCATCAAAGTAGGTATAAATATTATTGTCATCCAGTGGAACGAAACATAGTATCTTGGATCAAAAACTTAAAGACAAAAGAAAGACTGGAAGATGTAATCTACTGCTCCCCAAGAGCGATGTCAAATCCATGTGGCTGATCGTACACTTCTTCCTCCAGATAATCAGGTTCTTCGTGAAATCCCCCTTCTGGTAAATCATGCCCTTCACCTGTGGCGTAAACGCCGTTAGTCGAAGTTCAGATGTAAATTTTAAAATTTTACCCGCATAACCCACATACAATACACCAAACCCATGGTTATATAGATTAAGCATAATATTGTCAGAGAAGAACTACGTATAAATTTAACATACATAGAGTGCAATGCAATGTGTGAGATGTATGCGACAACAACCCAACTCCCAAACTGCACAATTGATCAAGTGAACTAGACCCCGTGAATTCTAAGAAACAAGTTTTCTAGATAAATTGCACACTAAAGCCATCACCAAAACTCCTCGTTGTGAATAATAACCACTTCGCCCGGTTACATATTGCAACTGTTTTATTCAATCACAACGGCATGAGGCACAGCGCCACACAAGGGCAATATCAGCGTCACTCACCTTAAGAAGCGTGATGCCTTCGCCAGTGTCAACTCCAAAGTCTAAACTGCGAAAGTTAGAATGCTAGCGATGAACCTGTGGTGCCAAACAATTTCAATTATACATAATTTTCATCATAATCAAATTTCATACACCGGTGATGCACCCAGACTTAGAACCATCGAAATGATGACTCCAACCTTCCCAAACCCACAACTGTACATACATGGTAGACTCCAACATGCTATGAGTGCAAATGCAACAATGCTCACAATAGTTTAACATGTGTCTCGAAATACAACTACCTAAGCATAGCATAATGCTATCATGGCAATGTACAAGTTTCTCAAGAGCAAAGTACAACCATTTAAAGCATAGGATATAATTCTCAAATCATGATTCTAATGTCATGGCATGGTTGCTAATCATCATATAAGCACACCAAATTATTATTCACCCAATTCTAACTAATTAAAACATATAATCCAAGTCACATCACAATGGCATGCTCCAACATACACTTATTAACTCACTAATTAACTTTTAATCATCAATTTATACAGTACAATAGAATTTTGAGTACTTAGGTGTGGAGTTAGAATCTGATTTTTGCTGACAATTTATATAAAAATATTTTTTACAACTTTTATGTTTACAGCAAGGCCAAATCCTAAGGCAACTAGGTGAATTAACTCATATAAGTGAAAACGGTTTAGCACTATGCAGAAAAATTACAGAAACATGGTCTCTGTTGATCTCAGTTTTGGGATATCAAATTAGGTCCAACGGGGCTAGTTCTTTAATATGTTTTACTTTAATATGTTTCCTACAAATCTCATGAATAGTGCTCTAAATAGTTCTTTGGAAAAAGTTGGAGAAATAAACCATTTTATAAAATGTGTTCAGGTGTCATTAAACATACAACAAAATTAGTTTTTAACAGAGAGTCTAAAAATGATTTGGGGGATCATCCATGGATTTTTGAATCTCATTTTTGGACAGAAATTAGAATAATATGTTACCTACACGTTTCATAAAAATCACTTTTGAAGATGGTCACTAAAAACAAAGGGTTTGGGTTGCTAACAAATGTGTGACAAATGGTTCTGTTATTCACTGAACAGAAATAGGGCATTGCAGAAACTATTAGACTTATCAAAGCTCAATAGGTTAGGCTCATGTTTGGTGGGTAGCTAGATATATATGTTATCTACAACTTTTACATTTTGACTTAAGCTTAGTTTACATTTGAAAGTAAGGGTTTCAGGTTTGCAATACATATTAGTCTAAAACTGACACATTTTGATAGAAATACTATATCTCGAGTTCTACTCACTCAAATTAGTTCAAACAAATTTTAGATGAAAGATAACATAAAAACTTAGGTTTGGATATAAAGAACACACTCTGGACCATTTTTCTATACTTAGTTATGATTTTTCAAAATTTGGGGCAAAGAGCTCAAAATCATAGATCTTAGGCCTAACTTAATTTCTAGCCACCTAGCATGTTGTGTGTCATGTTTTGATCTATTTTCTTTGCATGCATGTGTTTTAAACTTAGATATCTAAACTCCAGAACATATATAAGCCACAAAACTAAAAAATAAAAACATCCAACTACATAACAAATCACAAAATTTCTAGAACAGTCCCTAAATCCCAACTATGACGCATTTTTTCATGCATTTAGGTTCTTGATCTTGATTTGTAGTTTAAAATGAATTCAGGTGAGTTTGTGATAGATTGAAAGGGGTTGAGAGAGAGGATTAGAGAGTTACTTACTTAGAGATTGGATCCTAAGGTTAAAGAAAAAGATTAGGACTTAGCTTTGGTGTTCTTCTTCTTTTGATTCTCCTTCTTCTTCATCCTTCTTCTTCTTCAACACTTAACATATTTTTTTTCTAGAATTTTAGAGACATGGAGAGTGAATTTCAGTCATGGTGGTGGGTGATGGTTCAATTTATAGAAGAAAAGCTAGTGGGTGGACATGATGGTGGTGGGTAGTGGTGTAAGACTTAAGCCTCTCCCATTGATTGCATTGGAGGTGGTGTGATGGGTGGAGGGTGATTTTTGTTAGAAGATATATGGCAGATTTTGGGGCTCCAAATATGATTTTTGTGATTTAAAATATTATTAAAGTATTGAAAGTTTAGTGACATATTTATACTACATTATTAAAAAAAGTGTTCAAAAATTAACTTAATGTATAATTTTGGATACTTTTTCTATGGAATTGATACAGTTTATAAATTTTATGATTAGTAAATTATATTAATGAGTTATAATTATTTTGCCACTATTTAATTATTTATGTGTTAAGAATTTGGCTAAATTAATCTCTTTTACAATGATGTGACAATTTGGTTTAAATTTGAATCTTGGTATACTAGGTTTTAAATTTGACTACAATTATTTATTTTATTTTCAAATCTTTCATTATGAGATTTTTTTTGCATTAAAAAGTGAAATGGTGACACTTGCCAAACATTCTCTGCAACTAGTCATGCAATGGTATTTTTGTTATTTTACTTGTTCTGTTTATTTTATATTATTTTAATTTAAAATTTTAATTAATTAAGTAATTTGGTCAAAATTTAGGTCAAAAGTTTTTGTTTTGATGGGCTTGATTTAAATTCTTATTGGGCTTGAATTAAATTCTTGTTGGGCTTGATTAAGATTGGGCTTGATTTAATATTCATGGGCCTAACATAATATTTTGACTATACTTGAAATTATTTTTGGGCTTAAATTCATAGGTTTTAATTATAATTCTTCTTTAGCTAAATTAGTTGGGCTTAATTAAAAGAGTTGGGCTGTGAAATTTTGTGAAATTTTATGTGGGCCTTTTGTTGGCATTGGATTTATTTTAAATTGTTGGGTTTGAATTTATATTTTGGGCCATATTTCTTATCTTTTCTATAATCCATGATTTTCTTGAGTAAATTGTAGGATTGTGATCCTATAATTTTATGTGGTTTTAGGATTTTGAATTTTTGATATCAAGTATTTTTTGAGGTTCAGGGCTTAAATCTTGTGTTTTAGGATTTTGTTCTTGTTTGATTAAAAAATTGTGTAAAATTACACTTAGGTTCAGTTTTTTATTTTTTATTTGTAATTTCTCTATCCTCTTGAACTAACTTATAATTTTATGATTGTTTATGATTTTTTATTTCTAGAATTCAGTATTAAAGAATTCTATATCCTATAAGGTTTTACTTTGAACTTTAGGATTTTGTTCTCGTCGTAATCCAATCTTGGGGTTCTAGTCTTTTTGAGTTTTTGTCGCTAATTCTCATAATCTGAAATCGAGTACTTTTATATACTTATTCATTAGTTAGTGTTTGTTGTAGAGAATGGATAAGGATTGCCTTGGAAACTTTCGTGCAGATAGAGAGAATTGAGGGACTTACATGTAATTTGTCAAGATTAAGATTGCTGATGACTTCTAGAGTGGTTATGAAAGAAGAGTGGTTATGAAAGAATTTTACGGTGTCTTCGTAAGAGGTGCGTAGCTTATCATGGATTTATCAATTGTTGGGTGTCTTGGGCAAAAAGTATAATTATCGAAAAGTTTGGAGTTAAACGTGCAATTATTAAAAATTATAGAATCTTAAATTTTTGGATATATTTTCTTCTTAATTATTAAGTTAACACTTAGTTTTTCTATTTCTTAAACTTAAAGCCTTATTATTTGTGTACGTCTTCATTTTGGGTCATTTTTGAAATTTTGTTCTTATTTTGTAACCAAATTGTAATTCTTCATTTTTCTTATGGGAAAACTAAGTGTTAACTTAGTTTTTCCATAAGAAGGGTTTTCATTTTCGAAAAACGATTCTAGACTTAATCCTTCAAAATTCTTACTATTGATCTAACCTTAATTTGAAAACCTAGTTTTGATTGATTTAACGTTCTTAATCTAGAGACTTAAAAACTAGGTCGTTACACGCCGGATATTACTCAGACCTCTCTGGCTATTTCCCGGTTGGTCGAAAGCATTTCCCATGCTTTCCTTGGCTCTTCCTTTCCTGGTTGATCGGTCACAAATTGACGTAGTCGGCCCCTCCAGATTAGTAACTTTATTTGCTTATTCAGATCAAAATAGTTATTTGTGTTGTGGTCGTGATCCTTGTGAAACCTGCAGTACTTGTCCTAGTTCTTTCGGTCAGGTGTAGTTTTCAATTTTCTCGGCCACTTCAGATCAGGATCGTCGCATATTTACAACAGAACCTGGTCAATGAGGGTGTTCAGGGGGTGTACCTCTCGAACCGACTGGCAGGAATTCAAGGTCTATTGTTGTCCGAGTGCCTGGGATTCCTCCGTTCATTCTCTCTTGACATCCTCAGTCGGTTTACTTTATTTGGATGCTGGCACTCGGACTTCCTTTCCTAATCAGGTCTAGCTTTATCTTTCCTTGCGTTCATCGTGTCTTCCGCATTCATATGCCTCTGGACCTTGGCTATCAGCTCAGCCACACTCTCAAGTGGTACTTTAGACAGGGAGAACAAAAATTTGGTAGGCTGTAGTCCCCCCATGAACACCGTCAAAGCTAGTTTTTTGTCTACATCAACGACCTAGAGTGCCTTTGCATTGAACCTAGACACATAGTCCCTGAGTGACTCTCCGTTTGCCTGTTTGACATTCAGCAGATAAGTGGTCGACCGACGCTGCCTCTGTCCTCCATTGAAGTGCCCTGTGAACAATTTGCTGAGCTGATTGAAGGTGCTGATGGATCCTAGCTTGAGGCGACTAAACCAGACACGGACTGATCCTTTCAAGGTAGTAGGGAATGCTCGGCACATGATCTCATCTGGAACAGCATAGAGGTGCATGAAGGCTTTATAGGTCTCCAAGTAGTACATTGGGTCTTTTATCCCATCGAAGGCTTCCATCTGAGGCATCTTGAACTTTGATGGCAGGGGCTCTATCATTATTATTGGCGAGAACGATAGATCAGGTCTTTACACGAGCTCATCCACGACCTCAACCTTCTTGGCCTTCACCGCTTCCCTGACATTTTGAAACTGCTGCTCATTTGTCTCATCTCGAGTTCAATCGTGGCAGTAGCCTCAGACTTGATGTCTAGGTAAGCCTTCCCCACGCTGTGAGGATCCCTGACCTCTAGGCTGGTTTTTCGACTTTCCACCTCCTCCAGGTTCTGGAGGTCGTTGGCATTGCCCTTAAGCCCCTGCCCTTGGCCTAGGTGGGCATCATCGTTGGCGAAATTGGGCTGACCTAGAATTTCTTGGTCTTGAGGGGCGAGGTTAGCTGGAGCGAGGTTAGCATCGGCGATTGTTGATTGTTGGAGGGAATTGGCGATTGTTGTCAAGGTCATTACGCGTGTTTCTACCATCGAGTGTATCAAAGAGAAGGGAGAGAGGTTCCCACAGACAACGCCAATTGATGATATCTCGACGATAGAACCAACCGAGTCGGCTTATGAATCCTCAAGGGTCGAACCTAAAACGTCAAAAGTCAAGAACTAACATCGGTGGGATGTTGGCCGATTACCTTTCGATGCTTAAGGTAGTCTTTTTATTAATGAAAATCAACTGAATGTAAATGTTCTTGATTCTCATACCTTGATCGAGAGTTTCTATCTCGTTTATATAATGGTGGATGATTGCGGAATAAGCCAAATCCCCTACATTGTGTGGGAGGATTGAATAATATCCCATACAATCTTCCCGGTCAACCCGAGAGCGGGTCCTGAATCATAAGAGGGTATTACAGGCAGACTCGGCGCCTCTTGCTCGATAGTCCTAGCTACTCGACCTGCTCAACCATTCTTGGTTGAGCACCTCAAAAACAATTTTGGTAAAACATAACATTTTAATTTTGGCGCAATTTTATTACCTGGTTTACCCAAGCATCAAAATAGGAACTATCATTTCAGAAAAGAAATTGTAATTGCAAAACTAAATTCTCAATGTTGACACTCGGGAAATTGATCAAATTTCGGGACAAACGGAATTTGCGAACCTCCTTATACGAAAATTAAGCATGGAAAAAAGGACCGTGCATGTTGTCAATCGGGTCATTGTAATTGCAAAACTACATTCTCAATGTTGACACTCGGGAAATTGATCAAAAGGAGGCAAAGGGTAAAATTGAAAATTAGAAGGAAAAAGCCAAAAAAAAAACTATTAACAAACAGGCTAAAATCATAGGGGTTGACAAACCAAGTTTTTTGTGTATTTTGACTTTAAGCCTAAAAGTAAAAAACTGTGCTCAAAGCCTGTTGCCAAATGAGGGCATAATTTCTGTGTTAAATTTATTGATTAAGCTAAAAGCCTAAAACTAAGACTTTTAATTTACACTAATCTAGATGGTAGAGATTTAAAAAATTTAATGCTTTTCTCTATTTTCTCAATTTTATATATATGGTTAGTGGATTGGGTTTTTTATTTTATTTTAAATTCATGAAAAAGCACATTAAAAAATTGTAGTTAGAAATATCTCATTGTGTAAAAAAAGATGACAACTAATTTTAAATTGTAAAAAAATCAACTGAAAAAAATGGTGCCACAAAGTTAAAATTTTTACTCCGCTACTGTCCACATGTCAAAATGATAAAATATAACAACTAGATTTTATTTTTTATTTTCTGACAACTAGTTTTAAAATTAAAGAAAATTAAGTGACAAACAAATTGTGCCGGAAAGTTAAATTTTATACTCTGCTATTGTCCACGTGTCAAATAATAAAATATAACAACTGAATTTTGTTTTTTTTGTTCGATATGCGTATGCTAAAATAAACTGTCATTTTTTCACTAAAATACACTTGGTGTTCCTATCACATAATTTCAAATGATATCCTCACTAATGGTGGTGAAATCTCCCAAA
>JAOTRH010476797.1:0-26019 GCA_034768845.1 Heliamphora exappendiculata
TATTATGTTTAGAAGAAAATAAATAATTAGCACTCTCTCTAATATTCTAAAACTTTTTAAGTTTAGGTTTTTTTATCATAGATAGATGTATGTATAAAGGTCAAATTATTTTTTCCTGAAAAAATTATCAATACTTAGATTTTTGAGTTATAACAATTCAACAAATAACCCAATTCATCAATTAAGAGTTTTGAATTTTGAAAAAACTTCAAGTTTTATTTTGATAGATGCACACAAGTTAAAATATAAATTTTAACATTTTTATATCTTGTGAAAACTGAATGTTATTTTTATTTCTATATAAAGAAACTAAATCTTTAATTATTATAATTTTTTAATTGAACTTTAAAAGATATTATTACTAACTTTAGCCTCCAATCCTTATGAAAATTACAACCAAAGATACCATTAGAGTCCAGGCTAATATTAGAGTCCAATTTGCATGTTTTCCGTATAGCATAGGGCACGGGAGCCACCAAAATTAGGGGAATATGAGAAGAATATGCTTTCAGTACTCTGTTTTTTCAAACGCTAATTAAGGCTTTTAATTTCTTTTATATATATTTCTTGGTTTTGTGCTAATTTATGCATATTTTAATTAATTTTTAAAAGATTAATTTTATCATTCACTAAGAAAATGAGAAAAATGTGTGATACCCTATTCTATATTTGTCAGAAATAGAAATTAAATCTAATATATAAAAAAATTTATGAGCTACTACTAATAACTTGAATTTATGTTTTTGAGTCATCTTGTTAAGTTATTTATTCAAGTTATTAGGTTAATAATTTATTTGGATCATTACAAAAAGATTTTTCAAAATGTAAGTCTTATTAGTTTGTCACCAACCTCTTTTCATATAATCGTTTGTTACAAGAATCGAATCTTCGATCCTTATTCTTATTAAAAATTCACTATTTCATTCATTCATTCTCAGTGCAAAATCATCCAACAAGGGAGCTCGTCATCCATTAGAACACTTTTATCTGTAATTCAATTTGCATTGTCAAAAGAAGATTCTGATCCTAACTCAAAAAACTCTTTATCAACCGCTTTTTAGAGAGTTTAAAATTGTGATTCAAGCCGAGCAAATAATCAAAACTTTTCCCGGGGTTCAATTAAAATCGAGATAAAGTACCGTATCGACAAACTCCACAAAAATTAATAATATTTAGAAAGTTTCGAATCTAAGACCTTAAAGGGAACAAACTCCTAATTGTTATCAATTTTTTGAGACTAGTTCATACGAAACCTCGACTTAAATTGAGCGACGCTAGTAGATAGTGAAATTAATTTTTTAAAAATTAATTAAATTGCACATAAATTAATCTGACCACTTTAAAATATTTTTAAAAAAATTCTTAAATTCTAAGGCTTGGCCATCACATCAATTCCTTCGGATTAATTAAGGCCTCTAATGAATTGACGGTGCTTACAAATTTCTTGAAGTCTTCTGGTACAAGACCATGACTTGTAAACCTCCAAAGTGGGGGTGGGGGTAATTAAGGTTACTTTGACTAATTAAACAATTGAAAGATCGGCTCTATGTCCTTCGTTTAAGGCTATTTAAACAGTAGCCTTTGATAAAGGCCTCATTTGGCAATTTGATTTTTAAGTTAAGTTTTTTATTTAACGTTGCTTTAAGTAAATAAGTAAAAAAATTGTGTGGTAAATTGCAGGAATAACTTTAAGTCAAAAGTTTGGTTTAAAAATAGTTGTAAGCTAAAAGGCAAAAAATATTATTTAAAGTTATTATAATATTTTTAGATTTATCTTTATATAATTTTATATTTAATATAGATCTCGTTTAATATATTTTGAAAGAGTAAATTTTAAGTAAAAATTTAAAAAAATTAACTTAAAATTAATTATCAAACAATACCTAAGATTACTGTTCAGCCAATTGACAAAAGAGTATTCATTCAAAGATTTGCTCGTGACATGTCCCATTCATAATAGATGTGATTCCACAAATGATTATATGAGCAAAACTCATATGCATGGATTGGTACACTACATTTAATCGAAGTTTTATAAATTAGTTGTTCATGTGCTATAGTGGTGTAAATTTGATCTGGGATTTGTCAACGGCTAAAAATCATTTGAGACTTAGTATTATGCATACCAAGTCCAATTCGGTTAAAGCCTGAGTCCACCCGAACTTGCATATATATTTTTTGGGTTGATATGGGCCAAAGCCCAAGCCAAAGGCTCGCCGGTTTGGCCCAAGCCCATGTCTCCTCTTCAACGGCTAATTTGGCCCAACCTAAGGTCCGATAGCTAGTTTTTCGTTTTTTTTTAACCAGATATTATTTTCCTATAAATAGAGGCCCTCTCCATTTTCAAAAGTTCACACTAATTCTCTAATTTCTCAACGCTCTACTCTCTGGTCACTCTTAAATTGGTTATTCAGTTATTCTCTAATATTCGGTTGTTAGAAAATTTCGATTCAAATTCTATTCCAAGAATAAAAAATACAATTATTGACGAATTAAAGAGTAAAGATCAAGATTAAGATCAAAAATTCTAAACGATCGAGATTAAGATTAAGGATCAGAGTTCTTTAATTCAGTTTGTTTTATTTTTTACATTTTAATTTTACAGTATTAAATATATTTCGATATACTTTTCTTAATTCTAATTTATTTTTAAAAAAATTAAAACTGTTATTATTAAAAAAATATTAATATTATACTTTTTTGTAATTTCATTTTAATTTTATTTTAATTTTAAAAATTATAATATTTTATTTTATTTATGGATCTAAATATATTTTCTATTAATAAAGAAAAAAATATTTTTATATTTCTACCAAGTAGTTCTAATTTTACTCTTGATCCATCCACTGTTTTAATCTCATTTGTTGCTGCATCTGCGGCTACATCTACTGCTAAAAAAAGCAAAAAACGTGTGAAATTTTTTTGAAAAACTCAAATTTGAATATTTAGTACAAGGGACATTTACGCCTCAATTTCAATATTTTTCTAAAAATACTACTAGAAATAAAGTTTTACAAAAATTTAAACAAGTTAAAATCGAATTGAGAGATTTATTTAAAAAACATAAAGGTAAAATTTGATTAACTTTTGATTTATGGACAGTTAGAAACGGTATAAAATATCAATGTATTACTGCATCGCTTATAGATATATAATGATTGAAATTTAAGTAAAATAATTTTTTCTTTTAAACCTGTAAATTTTCTCTACACCGGTCATACCTTAGGTATAAATTTAGGTAAGAAATATATTTGTCGAACATTACTCAAAAAATATTTTCTATTACTTTATATTATACTTCTTATAACAATGAATGTGCTAACTATTTTAAACGTAATTTAAAATTTCTATTATCTGATTCTTTATTTTATATTCGTTGTTCCGCACATATTTTAAATTTAATTATTAAAGAATAATTTAAATATTACAATGAATCTATTAATAGAGTTAAGGTAGCCGTAAAATACATAAATATTAGTGCAAAAAACGCTGACATTTATAAAAAAATATGTAATAAAAAATATAAAATTTTAAAAGTTACAATATAATGTAAAAACTACGTGGAATGTTACATATAATATTTTACAAGTAATATTAAAACAAAAAAATCAATTAATTTATTTTTAAAAATTAATATTGTAACTAATTTTACTTCACCAAATTCATCCGATTAGCAAAATATAAATGTATACAAAAAATTTTTTAAAGTTTTTGTTCAATTTAACAAAATTATTTTCTTATATTTACATTTTTACTACTCTACTTGTTTTACAGCAATATTTGATGAATATTTAATCAATGAACAATATTTTCACATGATATATAGTATGACAAAAAAATTTTAAAAATATAATAATAAATTAATACATATTTTTGGGATAGTTTTAATACTGGATCATAGGAGTGAAAATATTAATTTATTATATTTTTTAGAAAACATTTATGATAATGCTGATCAATTTTAACCAATAAATGAAATTTTAAAAATTATATTATAAATATAAAGTACATAAAATACCTCAATCAACTCAACTTTTTGCCAGAACTTAATCTCGAATTTGTATAGACGATTGGTCAGTAATAAAAAGTAGGAGATTTTCTGAGATTTATGGGTGTTGTATATCAGAATTTTAACATTATTTTGACACAGCAAAGAGTACAGATAAGGATAATTTTAATATTTTAGAGTATTAAAAATAACACGATATGTCGTAGCCAGTTTTGTCCGCGATAGCTCGTAATATACTTGCAGTTCTTGTCTCTATAGTTGCTTCGAAGACATCTTTTGGTGTAGTTAAACGGGTCCTGAACAAGTACAAGTTCGGACTGATGCCGGAGATAGTGCAAGTTTTGATAATCACGCGCGCCACACTCTACGCATCAAAAAAGATATAAGAAATGGATTAAAATAATGACTGAAAATAGACTTGGAGATTATAACCGCTGGAATGCTTGAAGAATTGTTTGACTCAGACTAATTTTTATACTTTCGATCTGTAAATTTAATTTTCTTACATTTTTATTTTTACATTGTATTTGGAATTTTTGATGTAAATTTATTTTAAGTAGAGAATGATGCAAATGATTATTAGACTTGTATGTGTCAACTTAATTGAGATGTACTTAACTTATAGTGATGCAATTTTTCTCTTTTTTTTTAAAGTATAAAATACATTTATAAAGAATAAAATATAAGGTTTACTTAATTGTTCAAATTTGATTTTTGAATAATAAAATCTATATTGCATTTAATTATTTCAAGTGTTTAAACTTATTACATATAATAATAAACTTATAATAATATAAATTATAAACTTATAAAATAATAATAAACTTTTAATAAATTAATAAACTTATAATAATATAAACTATAAAGTAATAGTAAACTTATAAACTATAAACTTAAAATTTAATAAAAAAATAAAGTATAAACTTATATAATAAACTAATAAGTTAATAACTAATAATAACCTATAAACTATAAAAACTAATAAACTTATAATAAATAATAAATTAACTTATAAATTAATAAATTAATAATAAATTATAAACTTATAAGCTAATATAAACTATAAACTATAAATTTATAAACTAATAAAATATTAAGCTTATACAACAACTAAAATAAAAAAAAATTTACAAAAAAAGGAAAAAAATAGAAAGCTCGGCCCTGGCCCAAAAATGGCCCACTCAAGACCCGTCCCAAAGCCCGAGGCCGAGTACTAAGCTTGAACCCTATACTACTGTGGCTGGACCTACCCCTCCCCTAAAAAGCCTATTCAATTTCGATCTGAACTTTTAGCGAAAACTTACTGAATTTGGATTGAGTTTGGTTCATTCTAACCACGATCAGGCCGAACTGAACCAAAATTACACCCATGATGTGATAAGACTCTCACGCATATACAATATATATTAGATTTGAGATTTTAGGTCACCCTCTTTCTCAACCTTCTGGTAAGCCACTACTATTACCCAATTTGGGATATATTTTGAGTTTAAATTTGTTTGTGCTTTTTTTTCTTTTAATAAAGTAATTGTTTTTTTTATCATTTCATAATCAAAGACTATTAAGGAGCTCTGTACTTATGTGACAACTCAAATAGGTTATTGATTTAATAATTCGAATAAAATACCTAATAATGTGTTTCAAAAGTTTAAACTTAGATTATTAACAGTACTTCACTTGGTTTTATTATGCACAAACTTAAGTTTTTATTTTGTACCAATATGCGATAAGGCATTACAATATCCACCACTCAAAGATGCAACGATCTCGTTATGTGATTCAGTTTTTTTCTTGGTTGGCGTGTCGATAGTAGACTATTAGTAGACTCAAAATAATCAATGAGCGTGCACAAAGCATACAACCTCAGGAATTCTACTCATTTTTTAGGTCTCTACTCTTCAATTCATACTACCACAGAACTTTTTATGAAACCAGAGTTGGTTTTAATACAATTTGTAATGACGTAAATTAACTACAGACTCAATAATTTAGTCTATGTTTGGACTAGCTTTTTTAGTAAATTTTTTAGCTTTTTTTGTAAAAAAATAGATGTGAAAATATATTTAAAAAAATCAACCAAAGCCAAACAAGTAAACTTTTTTGAAAATTTTTAAGCAAAAAAACTCCTAAAAAAGCTAGTCCAAGCATAAGTTTAAATAAAAAGTCTAACAACGCGATCTAAAAATTTAAGTCCAAATTATTAGTAATATTATACTTGTTTAATTATATATCAAATTTATTTCTATGTTTCACCAATGCCATGGGATATAACAAGCAATTTCTTACATTCAAGTTATAATTTGTTGGTGTCAAAAATCTAAAAATCTTAACTTGTGTTTAGAATAGCTTTTTTATGGATTTTTTTTTTGTTTTTAATAAAAAAAATTTGTATTATCGCAATTGAGTGTACTTTTCAAATTCATTTTGTTATGAGAAAATTAAAAAAAATTATCAAAACATAAAAGAAGTTCAGATGAAAAAAACTAACTTAGGCTTTTTGGCTTTTTTATTATAATTTTTTTATTTTTAATGAATTTTTTTTAAATTTGGCCATAATGGACATATTTTTAAAAATTCTCTTATCATAAAGAACCAAAAAAGTAAAACATTTAAGTCAAAATATAAAAAATTCAAAAAAAAAAACTCAAAAAAAAGAAGCCATACACTAATGTCAAAACCCATAAGGATTCATAAGTTTGATTAGGGGCAGAGCCAAAAGTTTATAGGGTCATAATGGCAAGTATAAAAATAAATCTAAACAAAGAATATAAATCATATTTATTTTTAAACTATAATTCACAATGTATTAATATATAACATATTATAAAAAACAAATGTGCATAATAATTTTTATGATATTTTAAAGATATATATAAATGAAATTATATAAAAAAGCAAAAAGATTAAAAGCTTTTAAATTACCAAATGGGACTTTTTGGCATTTTGGACTTTAAGCAAAAAAATGAAAAAAATTCAATTTAAAGTCGGTTGCCAAACGAAGCCAATATACATACAAAGATTTTAAAATTGTCATATTATATATATTCATATTTGTTGAAAAAATCTCTCCAACTAACTTATTGTTAGAGAAATATAATAACACAAGATATGTTCGGTGGTTCAGAAAATACATGTTTCTAAACTTTCAAATATTACAATAAACAGAATTTACAAAAAATCAAATTGCAGAAATAATATAAAAAGCATACGCAAACCGAGTCTTGCAAACACAATTTTCTTAAGAATGATTCACTGCCTATCAAGGGTGTTGTAGGTTTCTCTACCGGCGTCACTCTCCTAGGATAAAACGGTTGACCCGAACGTTAGAACACCTCCAAAGATCAACTACTCGAACGTACCTTGTCTGTCTTTCTCTCTCTCACAACTTGCAATTGTAATCTGGTTTCTCTCTATTTCTCATCTCTCTATATTCTGTTTTTCGCACTCACCTATGTACCTATATAGAATACTAAAGGAGTTCTTATATAGAACTTCTCTCATGAAGAGTTACAAAAGAAATGAATATGAAATTAAATGCAATAATGATATTGATTCTAGAATTCAATTACCAATTGAATTCATAAATCAATTCTAGAATAATAGTTAGAAATTAATTCTAGAAAATGGCCAATTGAATTCACTATTTCTAACATTTATTACTTATATGGGGAACTATCTCAATTCCATAAGAATAGATTGATTAGTTCGAGACGATTCTGAGTATTATTGTACATAAAAAAAATTTAATCTTATTAAAATTATATTAAATCAAATAATGTACTATTTATTATTAGATTATTTTCCTCTCAACTAAATATCATTGGGTATAAAAAAAACATTATACTAATAATCTAATTCATAATTCTCCAAACACTAATACTCCAAATATAATAATTATCTCACAAAATAGTCCTTCAAATATATTTAAATTTAATATTTTAAATTTAACGTTATTATATTAATTAAAAAACTTTTATCAAAATTGAAGGATCGGCCGCCCCCATGAGCTGCCTCGGATTATCTATGGAAAATGGTCCAAAATCAGTAAATGTATTCGGTCACATTATCAACCGAATGGTCCCAATGGAATTTGGAATAGTGGTCCATACGAACCAATTTATACCCGTGGGCCGTGATTAGCGGCTGTTGTTTTACACTACTTTGCTCTTCATTAAACTCAATATATTCTCCACCAATTAAAATATATCGTCCTTTAAACTTTGTCAGGGAAGTGGGGGAGTATTTTTCCAAATTTTTTTTATGATCTGATCCGTTTATTATGTAAAATTGGTCGAGTTTGATATTCTTACAAAAATTTGGGTTGATTTGATACCTATAATTAAGTGATCGCATAATATTGATTTATAAATAAATGAATAAAAATTATAATTTTAAAAAACAAATTGTTAAACAAATATTATTCAAACACTTAGTTATAACTATCGAATCAGCTTACATTTTTATATAAATAACAAATTCCATAAATTCTACGTAATAAATAAATTCAATTATAAAAGTACATTAAGAAATATAGTACTGTACTTAAAAGCATAAAAGCATAGCACTATCCCCATTACTTTAGTTGGGATTGAAAGGTTGGGATGAAAAATAAAGAATTTGAAAAGAAAAAGTTAATTGTAATTAATGATGTTTGCATTATTTTTTTAGAGGAAAAAGAAAGTAGATGAAAGGAAAATGAGAAAAAAATAACGGGTTTCATATTGCTTTGAAACGGGGAGAAAATGGAAGAAAAATGAAGAAAAAAATATGATTATTATTATATTGTCAATTATAGTGTTTTATTTTTATATTAAACGTAGCAATTTAAGTTAATATAAAAAGGTTATAAAAGTAATAAATATTAAGTATTTTATTTTTTTATTAATTAATATCAAACAAATAAGAAAAAAAAAATAACGCTCACCTTTCTCTATTGGATAAATAAGCAAGAGGTTGGATATCTGGCACCCTTTCCTTTTTTCTCTTTGCTTTCTTTTACGACTAACGCATTCTTTCACTCTTTACATTTAAATTCAAATGAAGGCTTAGTGTCACATTTTAATTTCTAGACTTATTTAGAGTTAAATTTTATTTTCAAAAGTATATTTTAATAAGTTTTCTTTTAAAATAAAATTATTAAAATAACTTACGAACAATAAAGTGGGGGAGAGAGAAAAATTGGGAATAAGTAAAAGGAGAGAGAGAGAGATCAGTTTTATGCTATTAATTTACATTTTTAACATTTAAGATTGCATCATATTTAGTATATGTATTTTTATTTAATAATATTTTTATTTTTAGAATTTACTCGTCGATATCTATAAAATAATATCTATATTAAATATGAAGATTTTAAAAAAAATAAAAAATAAAAAATTCTTATTTTCACAATAAAATGAGAATATTCTCATTTTAATAAATGAGGTTAAGAATTTTTATATTTATTAAACTAGTAAATGAATAATGATACAAATTACAATAGAAAAGCAAATAAAATGAAATTTTTTATTTATTATATTGTAATTTTATCTAATTTTTAGATATTTATTAATCAATTAGTAAAAAAAGAACTTCTCATTATATTTAATGATAAAATGATAAATTTAGCCTTTTTAGAAAGAATTCTAATTTTCACCGAAGTATTTCTCATTTTCTAAATGAGAGTTTCAAATTTGTATAATTTTTTTGAGACTCGTCGATGTTAAAAAATGAGACAAATAAGACCCTAACAAAATTGTGAAATTTGATTATGACTTCAATTAATTGAAAAGGAAAAATATGTTGAAAAGTAAAAAATGCTACGTAGAAAGTGAAGTGAAACAATTAAAGATGAAAGGAAAACTTATTTTATTGCATCCATGTAATAAAAATATAAATTTTGCAAAAAGATGATAAAAAATCTTAATTTCATAGTTTGATAAACATGGGTGTGGCAAGAAAATTATTGTATTTATTTAAATTGCTCTTATATACTTGAAACAGTAAAACAGCAGAAACTTTATCAAATTTAAAAAATAAGTTAATTGATTTTTAGTTTCACAAAAAATTAATTTTTTCCACATATTTTGTTAAAACCAACAATTAAGTTTGCAAATTTAAGAAAGTTGTACAAAAATCACTTTTATACCTTCTTGAATTTTTTTGTTAGTTAAATTTCAGAAAAGTTTTTTTTTCTTTTGTTTTTCATTATGGGAGTGTTTGTCAAAGCTTTATGTTACAGTTTTTAATTTTTTATTACTAATTTTAGTTATAAATTATAATTAATTTTAAATACTCACAACTTCTGTTACAAATTATAATTATTTTTTTCTCTATTTTAACTATAAATTATAATTTTTATCAAATATATAATTTTTACTATAAGTTATAATTTATATACTACCAATTTCAACTATAGTAAACAATACCTATGTTACTAACCAAACGTATCCTAAAAAAATGTGTTGCGACGCAATTTAAGAATTGATAACTTTTATCTACTGTCCGTAGTAAGAATTGATGACAAATTTTTTGATTTTTGGGTTTTAAGTTAAAATGTTCAAAGAAAAATAACTCATTAAATTAAAAGTAAATTCAGTATAAGTCATATTATTAATTAATAATAGAGTTTTAATCTCGTAGTTATTTTTTTCACAGTTTTAGTCCCATATAAACGATAAGTGATACATTTATCAGTTCATAAAATTAATATATTAATTAAATAAAAATGTATTAACGTCTATTTCTAACAGTTGTGATGGCTTGATAAATGTGGCACTTGAATTTACCCGCTTGTCCAAAATAGAAAAAATTAGCTCTTAAATAAGAATAAATTAGACATAATATAATTATTTTAAATTTAATAAGATTAAATTTTTTAAAATAAAAGTCGTGGGACTAAATCTTTTATGAGATCTAAAAAAAATAATTAATTTTTAAATTTTTCTTAAATTAAAAGATTGGTTTAAACACTTAAATCACAGACAAAAAAAATGAGTTTCTAGCCGTTATTTTTTTTTTAAAGTAAAAATAAAAATTTACCCTTATATTAAGTCTCTTTTCATTTCAAGAGCAGCAAAACATGTAGCAGACTCGAGCAATAAATATTTAAAGATTTCAAATTTAAATGGCACAATTTTTTAGTTTTTATTCGGTTTTAAATCAGAATAATATTACGGTGACTATTTTTAAGTAACATATGATATGACATTTTATGTATGTTTATCATGTTATTTTATGAATTCATAATTTATTTTTCTTTTACATATTTTATTTTGCATTAACGGCATATATAAGTATTAACAGATAAAATGTGACATATATAAGTAATTAACAGGTAAAATGTTACATTATATGACACTTAAATTAATATAAGTATCAAATTTTTTATTAAGAAAGATCTTTTTTATCAGTTTCAAAAACAATGTTAAATTCAACAACAAAAAAATCAACAAAGAAGAGATTTTTACCTTTTTGCGTAGATTATACGCAAAAATCTCACTCCCCAAACATGTTATTAACAAAAATAATTATATAGAAGTAGATTTTCCATTTTGATAAAAAATTATTTTTTTTGCAAACAAAGGAATTTATAAAGTTCAAAACTAATAAATTTTTTATTTTTGAAAATTAAGAAGTTTTTTGATTTCAAAATTGATAAGATTTAGAACTGATAAATTTCTCGATTTGTTAAATTTCAAAATAGAGATTTGAAAATTAAGAAATATCTATGGTTTGGAGCTGATAAGTTTTTTTGTTATTAAATTTTAAAATTGAAAAATTTCTCAATTTTTCAAATTAGTAAATTTATTTCTTTATTTTCTTTACAAAATTTATATTTAATATGAATTTTATTTGAGTGATCATGACTAATAAGTTATGTAAATATTAATTATATTTATATATATATGTATACATATTAGAATTTATGAAATTATAAAGCTCTTAACTGGAAAAGTACAAATAAATATATTCATTTATATATAATTAATTAATTATTTTTATATTCAATTTTTATGCAACAATAATGAATCATTTTTTATTGAAGATAAAATTAAAACTAAAAGAGAGAAAAAATAAAAAAGATAGAAGGAAATTAATGAAAGGAGGGAGTTGGTTACTAATGATAGATTTAATATTAGGGAAAATTAGTGAGAACTGCATTTAATTAATTTATTTTTTTAACTATTCATTATTTTAAAAGTTTTAAAAGTTAAAACCTTCTAGTTTAATATTTAATAATTTTATATACAAAATTGTCCTTACAAAAAAAAAAACGCTACTCCCGAAAAAATATTAACACCATTCGATTCCTCAGCTTCGCCGCACGTTGCCTAGGGTTCTGAGTGCTCTCTGGACCTCCGTTTGTAGAAAGTGGAGCAACCATGCAAAGCATTAACAATGGCGGTGGATATCTGAAGAACCATAGGAAAACTGCGGTGGATTTGGCCCATTTTCCCAACTTGTACTCGGTGGAGAGGTGCTTGGAGGAATCGCCGACGTCTTTGATGGCAACTGTGCAGATACTGCGAAGAGTAGAGAGCATAGAGAGAGAGAGAGAGAGAGAGAGGAAACACTGAGGAACATCCTACCTGTTCACCAGCATTTGGACCATTGGTGCAGAAAAGAATAGGGCGTCAACGTTTATCCTCCTCATCCATGAAGCTTAAATTCTGGAAATGGGTAACAAGAGCGGCTTTTCCCTGATCCACTCCATTCATTAATTAGAACTCGTCGAGTTTGTAACATGTTAAAAAACTCAAGTAGATTTAATACCCGTAGCTTAGTGATTGAACAATATTTATTTAAGAATTTTTTTAAAAAAATTTTAATTTTTATTTATTTATTTATTTATAAAATAATAATACGAGATCTTATTTAATTACTTAATTATTAGTATCAGATCAATTTAAAATTTTACATAAATAATAAATTCGACAAATTGTACTTAACAAAAGAATTTAATTATAAAAATATATTCAAAAATTAAATCATAGACGAACACAGCACGTGAGCTGTGCTTTCTCCTCATTTTCGTTGAGGTTCTTCCATTTTTTGCCATTGAATGCCTGCAGGAGACACGTACAGCTTTTGCTATTACGTACAGATTCCTCATGCTCTGTTGAGTTCATATTCCTCTATTTTCGTTGAATATATTTACTTTGCTCTTTCAGAGCATTTTTTGCTTTCAAAGTTATCTGTGGAGAATTTGTTGAAATTTATTATTAATAAGTAAATTTATTCGTTGAGAATTTATTAGAATTTATTAACAACATATATCTATTGTTAATAATTTGTTAAAAATTTATTAGAATTTATCTATAAACATTTGTTAACAACAGATAAATTTGTGTTGTCAATTATTAACAACAAATAAATTTATCTATTTGGAGTATTTTTTTATTTTTTTAGAGCTAAAAAAATTATTTGATCACCGGAGACGGTCGTCGGAGCTCATCAAGATCGCCGACGATGGTCGTTGAAGCTCATTAGAGGTCGCCAGAGATGGAGGTGGAATAAGATATTGATATGAAAGGATGAATGTTTAGAATAATAAAAATATTTTTGTCTAAATTTACACAATGAATTTTAAGAGTCAAAATATTTTTTGTTCGACCTAATGTTGTATAAAATATTACTTAGGGACCTTACACCAAAAAGGCCCTTAATATTATAATTTCACTGAAAAATTTGAAATTAAAAAATTATATTTTGAATATATGTCACAATAGCAACACATCCCCGTACGTATATTAAATATAGATAAATTTAAAAAATATAATTAGTTTTCAAGACATCAAAACTAAATCGATTAAAAAGTAGAGTATGACTAATTCTTTCACGAGTATCTTAAATAGAACTAATTACCATTTAATCCTTTTATTAATTCCTCAAAGTTTTACAAGCATCTCTCTTAAGTGTTCTTTAAGAGAGACGGCAACTTCCCTCGACGCTCCCCTACCATTGTCTATTCATTTTTCCTCTACTCCTTCAATTTCCTCTCTCTCTCTCTCTCTCTTCTCTTTTTTCTTCTCCCATGTTTGGTATTTTCTTCCTATTTTTTGACAACTGAGTGACTATCGCTTTCCTACAACAAAGTCATTTTGATCCAATAAGTTTTTTTTTTATCACGAATCTTGATACTTTTAACGTGAAAGTGAAAAAGTTACTCTACTACTATATTCGCATGCCTAATTTCAAATCTATTCACAAATCACAGCTCGAAAATATCTTCTGCTATTTATCACACTGAGAACCATCTCAATGCAAGAAATGTCAATTTTGTACAACAGATGTGAAGGCTACAAGTTTTTGGGAAAGGCTGGAAAATGATTAACATATGAGTCTATTTTTTTCTTCTTTTTTATTTTGTGTAATGTTGAGTACTCTTTATACGGAGAGTTGCATTATCTTTATTTGAAGATCTCTTGTCATTCTTTTGTAAAAGTTGTTTTTTTTTTCTTTCATGAGAAAATTCTGTTCTTTTTGGAGTTGTTTTATTTATGTCGCAACACTTTTTTGTTCGATGTATTGTTGATCAAAAAGATATTTAGATCTAGTACCTTTATTTCAAGATATATACGTGTGTGTGCGCGCATAGATTGGTGTTAGGCATGAGGGATCCAAGTAAAAAAGTCATTCCAAGTCGAGATATTACAAAGAAAAGTGCTACTATTGTGACAAAGAAAGTCATCTGAAGTATAAGGCGTCAAGGGAAAAAAACAATCATCAGATACAGCAGTTATAGAGAGCTCCGATTATGAAGAATCAGATGTGCTCACAGTTACTTCAAGTACGAAAAAATCAGATTGGATATTAGATTCTAGATGTTTGTTCTACATGTGTGCAGTCAGAAAGTATTTTGATACGTATCAATCATGCGATGGAGGTATTGTCAGGATGGCAAACATTGCAGCGAGTAGAGTTGACGGTATATGGACAGTGCGATTTTATAGCTTGATGGGACCGTTTTCATATTGACTAGGGTTGGACATGTGCCGAATCTAAGGAGGAATTTTATTTTTCTAGTGTTGCGAGATTCGAGAGATTGCCGGTTCTCATTTGGAGGTGGAGTTCTTTAGGTTTCAAAGGAAAACATAGATGTACTACAGAGACAGATAATTAACAACTTATAGAGGCTCGTAGAGAATGTTATGACTGGTGGACCTACAGCCACACATCAGATGAGTAGTATAGGTAGACGACATATACGAAAAAAGTGTAAGGATGATCAGGGTAAACAACCGTTGCGAAAAATCACACGAAATAAGCGCATGGGTACACGAAAGCGACGAAGTAGTACAAATGCGCCAGTGAGCAAATCAGGTGGTGTGTAGGATGCCAGCAAGATGCAAGAGCAATAGTTGTTTGATGTTCACAGAAAAGTTCTGGACAACGAGACTAATGCGACAGACGTGACAGACAGGTGTACACCCCGACAGAAGCGAGTTTCCTTTACTCTTGATTTGGTTAGTGATAGTGATCTCTCTGGTTGTATGCACAAAGAGGGAGAGATAGGGTTACGTTCTTCTACAAAGTAGTGAGCTTTGTAGAGCACCCGGGTTGGGGTGCAAGCACCTCGGTGTAGAGGTGTGGGCCATACTATTTAGGTGTAGAAGATTGACGACGACGACGATAGTAGAATCGACATCAATGCTGGTTATCTTCATGGTGATTGTAGAATTCAAACCAATGTGAAAATTGTTGGACTGTGTCTTGTATTTTACCGGGCTCGTATTTTATTATATTATTTTTGATCTATATGTAATTGAGTTGGGGTGGAATTAGAAATCCACTAGAATTCTTTATGTATAAGATTTATAATAATATGGGCTAACTAAAATTTTTTAGAGTTTCCATGTGTGTGCGCGCATATAAATATGATACTAGTAGAGTTTTTGGATTTAAGGTCGTGAAATAGAAAATTGAGAAGGTAGCTGGTAGAGAGAAATGAGGCGGGTTCTGTACTCTTTCACATTCGACGTTAGTGAAATATTTTTTTTCTCGTTCGTGGACGTAGACCGGTGTGCGTCAAATCACGTAAATCCTCGATATTCATCATTTTTTATTTTTTGTACGTAATTTTTGCTCTTGTTCGCATTCGAGGATTGATATTCAAATTATAACAGTATATATATGTATGTGTGTGCGGATGTATATATAACCACCAAAGCATTGCTCATTAAATCACAAGAAAATGGATGGCGCATGTTTTGGGCGTGCATTCAAACCTTTGTAGAAAATTGAGAATCAGCATTTGTATGGCAAGTCATCTTCCTTGTATATAATAAATAAACATGTGAATCAGCATTTTGTTTGTCTATTGTATTTTGGGTTATTTTCTAGTGTGAATTTTTTAAGTAGATTTATTGTAAATTATTGTTTAATTTAACTTTTTAATTAACACATATTTAACAGAAACAATGTAATCTTAGCTAACTAAATATGTTAAATTAAAGAATATTATACTTTCTTTAAATATTTTTTAACAAAAACTAAAACATAGAGTTTGAACCCAAAAAAAAACAAGTTTATAGATATTTTTTAAAAAAAATCTGTCACAAATTTTTTTTAAAAAAAATTATTTAAAAAACACAAATGAATTTGTACATATGGATTTCGCTTCCCGTGAAATTTAACGGATCAGTTATTTCAAAAATAATATATTTTTGTATCTCAATGCATTCAAAATCAAAAAAATATGTATTAAATATTTCATACCTCCATTTTTTAAAATATTTTGATATTTTTTAATGCATTAAAATAAATATATATATAATTGTCAAAACAAAGAATACTTATTATGTTGTCCCACATAAACGTTAGATAAAATGTCGTCGCAAAGTTCGGAAGGAAAAGTGTATAAAGTGTTAAAGAGTCTTTTTCATTTTTTTTTTGTTTTCCACATTGTTTTCACGATTAAGACTGATCGATTTCTACAAAGGTTTGAATGCACGCCCAAAACATGCACCATCCATTTTCTTGTGATTTAATGAGCAATGCTTTGGTGGTTATATATACATCGCACACATACATATATATATATATATATATATATATATATATATATACTGTTATGATTTGAATATCAATCTTCGAATGCGAATAAGAGCAAACATTACGTACAAAAAATAAATGTGAAAATTGAATATCGAGAATTTACGTGATTCGATGTACACCGGCCTACGTTCACGAGCGAGAGAAAAAATATTTTACTAACGTCGAATGTGAAAGAGTACAGAACCCGCATCACTTCTCTATACCAGTTAACTTCTCAATTTTTTATCTCACAATCTTAAATTCAAAAACTCCACTAGTATCACATTTATAAGCGCGCATACACGTGGAAACCCTAAAAAATTTTAGTTAGCCCATATTATTATAAATCTTATACAGAAAGAATTCTAGTGGATTTCTAATTCCACCCCAACTCAATTACATATAGATCAAAAATAATATAATAAAATATAGTTGAAGAGATGAAATAAAATTATTAAATCTACCATCTTTTAAGGTTGTATTAATGCTACTATTAATACCTAAAAAGGTTAAGGGTTTAAGAGCTATTTATATTAAACTAATATGTAAATATTGATATTTTTGCAAAAATATCTATATGTCTCTTAAACTAATAAGTTGAAATGTTTATTCTTAATTATCTAAATATATAGATTGTTTAAGAGTTTTTACAGTTTTTGTGACTTTTCAAGTCAAATAAGCCTACCTTGTAGATCAGTTTTGATTCTACTGAAGGTATAGCTCATTTATTAAGTTGATGACTTTGAAAAAACTCTATAATTTTAGTATTTTTTACATATTTATCAGGCTTAAATCGAGAGAGCATAAAGATGATAATATACTTATATGTTACAAGTATTAATATGCCTTCATACTTATTCGATAGATTGTATCTAGATTAGAATACGTATTATTGAGTTTTGGTTACATATCTGTCAACGATTTATAGGTATTTCTAGTTTGTCCAATTTTTTCAGTATACGAGCCTTACAACCTAACCAAACGCAACTTAGGTAACGTACCATAACCAAACATCAATTATAAATATCATAAACTAATATACGATCTAACAAAAAAATATTTATACATAAAAATATTTATCTCATATGAGCATACTGAAATTGAGCAGGAATACATTGCTTGTAGAACTTGGCTTTGATACCAATTAATAAGGTGCAACACTGCAATGCTGATCTTACAAATACACACACACATATGAAAGTCTCTTGAAATACCGATGCCCATAATTTTATTATGCACCATCTTCAAAGCCGTGACAATAATAATAAATTATTAGATATTTCGAGAATACAATATAAGCGATGCTACATGCTAATTTTGATAAATAAATAATAATAATTATCATTATGTGAGTTATCTTTTGTTTTTTAATTACTTAACAAAGATGAGTCATACGTACTACTACAATAGTCAACGTCAAAATATCTACTATATGAACTTTAATCATATACTAATCATATATTTTTATGAGAAGATAAAATCATAAAAAATAGTATTTCTTATTACAATAACTCAAAATTATAATTTAAATATAATTTTTTTTTCATTTTTTGTTACAAAACTACTAATTAAATTTGTGTAATCTGGCACTTTTATTATATCGTTCTCAATAAATTATATAATAAATTATATGACTAGTTCATTCAGTTTTTCTTGTGATATAATTAATCGAATATAAATTTGGAACAATTACAATTTTGAAATTTCTTTTTTGAATTAGTTTGTCTACTCTTTATTTCTTTTTTTAAGCTCATATGAATACTTTCTACGAGTAATGCTTTTATCTATATAATTTACAATTTAAAAAATCTCAAAATCTAAAGATGTGCTACCTACAAAATTAATTTGTGAAAAATCTCAAAATCTCCCCTACAAAAAATTATCACTAAAATAAACTCAATCAATTTGTAAAAAATTATAATTACCAATTAAAACAATATTTACGTATACATATTTTACAAGTTACAAATATGAATATTAATTATCAATATATATATTCAGTATTCAACACACATAAAAATTAAATATTAAAATCCCTACAAAAAAATTAAATATCAAAATCTGTACACACAAAAAACTATCTTACACACATAAAGAATTTAGATTCTCGTAAGATTATTTAGAAAAAGCTTACTTTTTATTTGTTAATTGGGTTGGGCTATATGCAAAAATTTATATATAAATGCTTAAAATTTTTGGAGATCCTAAATTTTGGTATAAAATTAGGAGCCTAAAATCATGGTTTTAGTGGCCTTAGGCCAGGGCCGGGTAACAATTATTAGCACTAGAAAATTATAAATTGAGCAAATATAAACTTACATATTAATATTTATTTTACTTTAAAATGAATAAATATTGTTCTGACCAACCAATCTTTAATATAAATGTCACCATATGAACATAATTAAATTTATATGTTTTTTTTATACAAGAAGTATGAATGTGTAGGAACAATTAAAAAAAATGAAGCAATAAATTTCTTCATCATTCTATCTCTATTATCCTATTATAAGAATTAAAGAATAAGATTTTAGTAGAGAATTTAAATTATAGTTTTTATAACTTGGGTTTTCGTTTCTTTTTCTTTTTTTTTTTTAAAGAAAAGAAAAACTATTCATATCATAAACAAAACTTAAAACCTATTCTGCCAATGATAATAATGGCTGTAACCAAAAAACAAAATCTTTCTTAAAAAGTAAAGACGCTTATTAGATTCTCAATTAAGTTTAAAATGCTAAAAAAGTAAGTGTATATAATTAAATATTTTAATAAAAAGTGAAATATAAAAAAATTTAAAAAAATTTGCTTCCTAAATAGTATTCAAAAGTTAGAAAGTGACTTTATTCCAAACAGGATGTGATTCGTTAATCCACCAGTGAAAGCTCTAGAAGAAGTTGAAAAGATCTAACCATAAGGGGGAAAAAAGCCTCATTTGGGATTCTTCAAATGCCAAGGTTTTTTTGTTTTTTTTTGTTTTTTTGTTTTTGTTTTTGTTTTTGCCTTTTGTACCTTTTCAAGAAAATATTAAAAACATAGGAAAGCTGAACTATTTGAGATACTCCATGACCTTTTGATTTTTAAGTTTGTTTGGATGTGAATTGATTTTTTCCACTTGTTAAAATGTCTAAGTTGCTTATCCATTTTTGGCTTTTAAGTTTGCTTGAGATGAAATAGGATTTTTTTTTCAAAAAGGTTTTAATCTTTTTTTTATGCCAAACAATCAAATTAAAAAGTATATATTTTTAAAAAGAAATATATACCCAAAAATAACCCAAACGGTACCATAGGATTGCAAGTAAAATGAATTCTAAATGGTAAATGCACACGAATCGAATTAGTATGATTATAAACAAATTCAAGAATAAAACTATTAGTAAAAATTCTAAATTTTTTTCAACAAGAGTTAGATCAATGTAATTGTAAAATCAAATCAGAACATCATTACTAAAGGTCAAAATAACTAATTTTATTAAATACATCATCCAAATAAGTCTAGGCAAAACTATTATTTAGAAGCTTAAAATTAAAAATTAAATATAAAAGGTAAGCTCTTGTCTAATATAGGGTTAGCCAACCACAAAAAAAAAAAAAGAGTAATCCATTTTTCGAAACACCTCTTTTATAGTATAGCGTTAAGCGTTAATCGTAATGTTATATTAAATTTTTAGCTTAAATTGTTTCTTTTTTTTTTTTAGTATATTTGTTTGAATTAAAATTATTTAAATGTCTTTTAAAATTGAGAATATAAAATTATAAAACATATATAATCTGATAAAAGTATATATTTATATAATCTTCTAAAAACGGTTTGGTTCGAGTAGAATTCATTTTTAAAAATCAAAATTGATTCATATACAACGATTCTAGAATTAAAATGAAGAATTAGAACCATATCGTTTTAATATTGAATCAAACCAAACTATACACTTTGAACAAGTCTAGACCGGTTACCTGTTCTTTTGAAATTTTTGTACACCATTAATAAGGCCTCTATTGACAACTAGTTATTTTGTGTTTTGTTGGAATATATATGGGTTTTGAACTTTTTTTAACATGATTTTAGCTAACTTTGAAGTTAAATAACTTTTGAATGGATTAATCTTTTTTGATAATTCTAAATCCTAATATGTTTATCTCCATGAGTAGTTTAGTCATGGATTAATCTTTTTTGATAATTCTAAATCCTAATATGTTTATCTCCATGAGTAGTTTAATCATAAATTTTGTTGTATTCAAAATCGTTAACGGGTGAATGAAAAATTGACTTCAAAAGTGTGTCAGAGAAGTTGACAAAATAATGGTAATAAGAACCTATCCCACATTGCTTGGGAATGAAAAATGGTGGGTTTCTAAGTAACTATAAAAGGATGTCCAAATCCCACATTGATTGAGGATAAAAGTTTGTGGTGGCTTACAAAGTCTATGTTGGAGATAAAAAGTTGACCATTTGGGTCATCTCAACTTTAGTTGGGAGATGAGTTATGGACAAAATTCAACTTGGTCCATACAACCACACGCGTACGCCGCCGCCCGGCTGGCTGAGCCGGGCTCGGGTCCGTGGTCGTGGGTCGGGTCAGATCAACCCTTATCTTTTTGCTGAAAATGTTTGAATTTAAATATTAATTATTTAAATTTTGTTACCATTATTTAGTTGCCGTTACCGTTACCGAACCGTTAGAGCGTTCGGCTCGGAATCGTTGGAGTCTGAATCGTTGAGTCGGTTCAGAATCGATTTGTGCTTGTTGGGCGGTTTAACGGCCGGTTCAAACTGGGTTCGTGACTGTTGGGTCAGTCCGAATAAACACAAATTTAGCCTTTTTTAAAGGCTACTGCTCTGCCATTTTTTGCCCGTTTTTAATGAACTTACAACGTTCTGAAATCCTTTCTCTTCTCCTATGCTTATGCCTTTATTCCATCTCTGCATTCCCAAGTTCTAGAAGAGAGATACAAACACAGTTTGCGTTTGCCGAATGATCAGATTACTATGCTGCTTCTTGAATATTGTTGTATTCGGAGAGATGTTTGGTGTAAACTCGAGGCACCGATGCGAGGGCAATTTCGTCTTAAAGAAATCTTATTAAACATAAGCCTCGGTCTAATATTTTCTTGTTCGGTATTTCTATTCTACCATTTCTGTTCTCCCATTATATTATATAGCAGATTTATTTTCAAATTCCAGTTTCATTTTATAGCAGTATTAATAGTTTCTGCCTGTATTCTTTTTCTGTTTTATATGTATTATCAGATTGCTTTATAAAACAGATTGTCTGTGTCTATTTAGTCTAACATGTTTTTCATTTTTTTTTAAAAATGGTTCAAAGTAGATTGTTTAGTAAATTAGATTTTAAGTTAGCTTTTTTAAAATTGATTGTTTGAGTAAAAAATTAATTTTTTTTGTTCACATTGAATGATTTTATCCTTTCATATGGCTGAAAACAACAATCATATGTAATTGATAGTAGTAATAAATTAAGTTATGAAAGAGAAATATTATTTTTTTTTCAAAGTTGTGAGAGTTCTGAATAGAATATTCTAATATTAGTTTGTTGATTTGATTTTTTAATTTTTTAGTTTTTTTATTTTTTTTCAAATGAATTATGTTATTATTTTTTTTACGTTTTTAGCTAAAAAGTTTAAAAAGTTAAATTTCACCAATCAAGGCCTAAATGGGAAAAATTATTAGGTACTTCGTAGTACTATCCGGCATTGCCTATATGATATTCTTGTAAAATAAAAATATGCGATCAATACACACTATGAGTTATTTTTTGTCTCTCACTTATTCAACAAAAGTAATTAATATTGTTTTACGCAAAGCATTTTCTATTGCAAAATTAAATAAAAACACTTCACAAATAATGAGGCGCAAAGTTCCGAAAACACCAAATAATTACTCCTTAAATTATGCTCATATTAACTTGGAAAAGTTGCATCTGATCACGATGGCTTTAATTGGCCTGTTGAATTGACCTAAAGCAATTTAGGGGAGTTTTTATTTTGTCTTTTTTTTTGTTGAAGGAATGACCTAACTAATAATTTTAAATAATAAAGCAAAGAAATAATCCTAGAAATCCAAATTTGATATATATCAAATAATGAAAAAGATATTTAATTTGAAAGATAAAAAGTGTTTAATTTTAAAATTAAAAAATGTTTAAATTAACTTCGTTTGCTTGCTATCAACTAAAATCATAATTATCAAACAGAAAAAGTAAAGAATAAAAGATGAGCCACAAATTAACAAAATCTGATAAATAAATAAATAAACAAATAGACTATGGCAAAAGATGATAAGGAAAATAGTGTCAAAACTGTGGAATTATGCCACTGAATACATACGGGGTGTTTGGGAATATTACTGTCATTAGTTTTTAAACTGTAGCTTGTAATATAAATCGTGAGTATTTGTTACAAATTATAGTTTGTAACTAAAATATAAAAAAAAATAATTACAAATTGTTGCAGAAATTGTGAGTGTTTGAAAAAATTTATAACTTATTACTAAAATTAGTAACAAAAAGTTAAAAATTATTAACAATAACATTTTCAAATGCTTGGAAGGGAGCATATTAGCCCCGTATGGGAAAATAAGGAACATTTTGCTCTTTTTTTTTTGAATTATTTTTAATTATTGACTATATTTTTTTATTTTTTTCAATTGTCTTGATGAGATGAACTCAAAAAGTAAAAAATTTGATCAAAAGATAAAAAAGTCTACTAAAAACAAAAATAAATAATATTCGATTTGATTTATTAATTTATTTTTATCTTTTTTAAACTTTTTGTTGATCAAAGTTTTTTACTTTTTAGATTCATCTCAACAACTAAACGATAAAAAAAATTTATTAAAAAAAAAAATTTATAATAAAAAATAAGTAAATAAGCTAATAAATAACTTTTTCCCATTCAGGCCATTGTTAAAATGGTATTAAAACTATACATTTTTGTGAAGAGAGACAAAAAAAAAAATTTGGTAAAGAATAGTCTGTGGTAAAAGGAAAAACTAAAAAAGCAAACAATAGCTATATGAGATAGAGTACATTGTTAAAGACTTTGGGAGTCCCTGACACATTAGATAAAAGAACAGAAACTACAACACCTTTTTGTTGATAGGTACTGTGAACTAGAGGTGGGTAAATAAATTGCCAACTCGGTTTAATTCGTAATTTCAATTTTGGCCCCATTTTGGTGGTTTGTTGATTTATTTATTTGTTTATTAATAAATAAGTTAAATTTTATTTAAGTCATATTATTTGAGTGAGTTATGACTTATTTGTTTATTTGTTTATAAGCTAAGTTATTCAAACGAGCTTATTTGTTTATAAGTCCGTTTATTTAGTTTATTTTGATTTATTTGGCTACCTAAACGAGTTTATTTAGCTTATTTAGCTTATTTGTTTATTTATTATTATTATTTTTTTAATTTATTTGATTACCTAAATAATGTGACTTATTTTTTAACTTATAAGTTAATAAATAAATAAACAAAATTATTCAAACAGGACCAATCTAATTCAATTCATGAGGTTTATACGAGTAAGTGGGCTAAATTGAGTAGAGTGAATTGAGTTCTTTTATTGAGATTAATCATGAAAATAAAAAAGTTAACTAAAAAATATTTATTTTTTTAAAAAAGAAACAACTTATTTCAAATCTATAGAGTACACTCACATCATTAGATGTAGAATGAGGAGTCACTTCATGTAATATTGGGATTTTTTTGTTTAATAGTTTAAATTGTTAAGTTTTTTAATTAGAAAAAATTATGTCACCTAAATGTATTACAAATTTGACATATAATCGATTAAAAAAGTATATCAAATATAGCAAAATATTTCATCAAATAAAAAGAAAAATATCTCGACACATAGAGAAAAAATAATTTTTGCTAGTAGAGAAACCAAACTTCTACACAGCGAGCACCACAAAACATCCATGTAAGGAGCCATTATATATTAAAGCATACTATAAAAACTTGATAAATAAAGGGCAAAAACTGATCACCATGAGCTACACATCGTTATACCTTTTTTTACAAATAATTAGAATTGCATCGTAATCTCCAATCAATTATATTTTCCAAAAGAACTTAAGACTGAGAGGATGGTTGTTCACCCTCAATTTTGTCATTATTAAAATCGATATGATCTACTTGTACAAATTTGATAAACATCTAAATCCTAATAGCAACTGAGGAAGAATGAGGCTGTGGTAATAGATAATGAAAGGCAAAAAAATAACTAAAAAATGAAAAAAATGCAAATCACACGTAAATCAAAACAAATGCAAGAAATGAAAGATCTGAAAAGAGGGTTCATTATACTGTCATTATAAAGTTTTTGCGTTAGATACAGTAGGGACTCTTTTACGAGAAAACAAATATACAAATATGTATTGATAAGGTGAAATTTATAAATAACCTGTGCGAAAGGGATCGATGGTGAGAAAATGGATAATGAGTAAAAGACAAAGTTATCTAATATAATCAGAGCAACAGAACACTAGTGATTGATGTTGTAAAATTATGCCTTCTATTTATAATTTTTTGATGGGCCAAATAGGATTATGGTAGGACTCTATGTGGGTGTTTGTCAAAAATTTTAATTTTTGTTTTTAATTTTTTGTTATTATTTTTAATTATAAGTTATAATTTATTTTAAATACTCACAATTTCTGTTACAAGTTACCATCTATAACTTACTAATCGTAATTTTATCAAATACCCTCTTTAAGACTTATCAAATAGAAGTAGGTATTGATACTTTCGGATCACTTTATCTCGACTAATTATTTTAGAATAATATTTTATTTTTAATTGACTAAATCATATATATATATATATATTAGGTTATGTTAATTACCACATATTGGACGGTGGTTAATAAGTTCATAAAGATAAATTTTTTATAATATTAATACACTTTTAAGTATGAAGCCTATTATTTTTATAAATATTAATATACTTTCACAGATATTTATATATTATATACTTT
>JAOTRH010476808.1:0-26018 GCA_034768845.1 Heliamphora exappendiculata
AGAAGCCGAATGGCTACGGTAATTTTTAGAAGATGTTCCAAGATGGCCTAGACCTGTGCCAGCTATTTGTATCTATTATGATAGTCAATCGGCAATAGGAAGGACACAGAGTCATATGTATAATGATAAGTCTAGACATATACGTCGTAGACATAATACCATTAGAAAACTACTCTCAAGTGGGGTTGTCACTGTTGACTTTGTAAAGTCAAAGGACAACCCAACCTAACTGACTGGAAAATCCAAGATCTAGGTTTAATGGGAGTAAAGTCTGTAACATAAAAAGGTATCGTGAAGGAAAACCCAACCTAACTGACTGGAGATCCCAAGATCTAGGTTTAATGGGATAACCTAATTGCGTATACCTCAGGTAATCACTGTTGAGTTTGAGAACTCTTACCTATTCCTATGATGCAGCAGTGATTTAAGGTTAAGTATAAGCTTTTAATGAGTTTTCCTGGTGAGCCAGACTGGTATAGAGAAATACCATTAGATAAAAGTCACCTATGTGAGCATGAAGTGGGGCCACTTCTTTGAGAATTTGACAAGGCGAATTTCTCGAGAAAATACTTGCAGAACCAGGAAGTGTGTTTCATGGCCAAAACAAACACAACCGTGAGAACGAAAACTTCGTTGTGGAAGTCGTTGTGTGAAGCTTGTTGTCTCGGTTTACTGCTAAGGCGACACAGTTCAAGGCGGTACCGCCCACTTGTTTGTCGGTAAATCCGATAGGTTCTCACAAAGAAAGGTTTAAGGCTAACCGCTACCTATTCTATGCAGGGACTTTCAGTTGTCTATCTCTCTTGCAGTCAGCTTTGTAATTGGGGTTTGTACTCCCGTAAATTTCATTCATGGGGAGAAATACCATCAGATTAGCCGAGTTCCACGGCCGAGGTACCTCTTTCCCCTCTGCATCTTCCAGATAGTAAGCACCCCTACCCACGACCGACCTTACCCTATATGGTCCTTCCCAGTTGGGTCCCAGCTTCCCGTCTCCTGGTACTTTAGTGTTGCCCATTACCTTTCTCAACACGAGGCTTCCTGGAACGAACTCCCTTGGTTTTACCCTTTTGTTAAAGTGCCAGCTCGTCTCTTGCTGATAGGACCTTATCTTGAGTAGCGCTGATTCTCTCATTTCTTCAACTAAATCTAATTCCTTGGCCAACAGTTCGTCATTTTGCCCGAGGTGAAAATCGTCCGTCCTCATTGTAGGGAGGCCGACCTCTAGAGGAATCACAGCTTCGGTACCATAGGCCATCGAATACGGAGTTTCCCCAGTTGATCTTCGAGGAGTCGTTCTATAGGCCCACAGTACGTGGGGGAGTTCTTCCACCCACCTTCCTTTTGCTTTACCTAGTCTTCTCTTGATTCCAGCCAAGATTGTTTTATTCGAAAACTCTGCTTGTCCATTACACTGCGGATATGCCTGCGTAGAATTAAAGAATTCTATCTTCAAATCGGCACAAAAATTCTGAAATAATTTCCCGTCGAATTGAGTTCCATTGTCCAAAATGAGGGCGCGAGGGATGCCGAACCTAGTGACAATGCTTTTCCACACAAATTTTTTCATATCTGTCTCTCGTATGTTGGCAAGTGGCTCGGCTTCTATCCATTTTGTAAAATAATCAGTTGCCACTTCCGTGAACTTTTTATTCCCGACCGCTCAGGGGAACGAGCCTACTATATCCAACACCCATTGCACGAACGGCTAGGGGCTGGCCAACGAATTTAGATTCCTTACAGGCTGATGAATCAAAGGGGCAAAGAGCTGAAACTTCTTGCATTTTTTCACATATTGCTATGCATCTTTTTGCATATAAGGCCACCAATATCCTTGTGAAAGGGCCCAGTGGGCCAGGGACCGGCCCCCCGTATGACTCCCATAGACCCCGTCGTGGATTTCATAGAGTAGGTCATCTACCAGGCCGGGATGCACACACAAAAGGTATGGTCCCATGTAGAAACGTCAGTATAGCTTGTTAGTTTGAGAGAGCCAAAACCGTGTTTCTTGCAGCCTAACCTTGTGAGCTTCTTTATTTTCGGTTAGCAGTGTACCGTCCTTGATAAATGAGGTAATGGGATCCATCCAATAAGGTGACTGCATCATTGGGAGGACCTCACTTCCTTCGTGCGAATCACAAATGCTGGAATGTGGAAGAAATTGGACCACCACTGTCCTTTCTCCACTTCCTACCGTAGTCGAAGCGAGATTAGCTAAACTATCAATGTGACCGTTACTGGCTCGGCTTATTTGCTGTATCTTGATCGTCGCGAAGTGTTCCATAACCTCCCTCGTCTTTCAAAGATATTTGGCCATTCTTTCATCCTTCGCTTCGTATTCACCATTCACCGGGTTAACCACAAGTTGAGAATCACTAAAGACCTCCAATGCTGTGACGCCTAGTTTTGTCGCCGTTCCCAGCCCTCCTATAATTGCCTCATATTCGGCTTCATTGTTCGTGGCAGAGAAATCGAGCTGCAATGCCTGTTCAATTATTAGGCCGTCCGGAGACATCAAGACCATCCCCACTCCTTAACCTCGGCTATTGGAGGCCCTATCGACATGCAGACTCCATAGCCCCTTTGGATTAGGAGATTCGAAGAGTTCGTCCATCCCATGATATTCGACCTCCTTTCTGGAAAACTCGGCGACGAAGTCGACAATTACTTGGGCTTTGATTGCGGTTCTTGGTTGAAAGGTGACGTCATGCTCTCCCAACTCCACGTCCCACTTGGTCATTCGTCCAGTCAGGTCGGCTTTTGAGAACACGGCCTTTAACGGATACTTGGTGAGAACAATGATAGCATGAGCTTGGAAATAATGCTGTAATTTTCGCGATGTGATCACAAGTGCGTAGGCAAGCTTTTCTAATGGTAGATACCTTATTTTTCATCCTGACAGTATATGGCCGACATAGTATACTGGCATTTGCTGGTTTCCCACTTCCCTAACGAGTACCGCACTAACTGCATGCGAGGATACTGCCAAGTAGAGATATAAAACCTCTCATTCTTTGGGCGTAGAGAGTAGGGGCGGGAAGGATAGATATGTTTTTAACTCCACTAGCGCCTGGTTGCACTCATTGCTCCAGCTGAATTTCTCTCCCTTCTTTAGTGTCAAGAAGAATGGTCTACATCTGTCGGGAGCTCGGCTGATAAACCTGTTTAATGCAGCGGTCATCCCAGTTAATTTTTGTACCTCCTTCGCGGTGCTTGGCCTTTTGACTCTGAGGATGGATTTAATCTGGTCTAAACTGGCCTTGATCCCTCGATTAGTGACCAAGAAGCCGTGTAATCTTCCCGAGCCGACCGCGAATGGGCATTTGGCCGCATTCAGGCACATGAAATGGACTTTCAGGATTTCAAAGATCTTTTAGAGGTTGGCCAAATGATCCCCCTTGATCTTTGACTTTACCACCATATCGTCTATATAAGCCTCCATCATCGTCCCCAAGACCTCGGCGAACATTTTCGTAATCATCCTCTAAAAAGTTACCCCGTCATTTTTTAAGCCGAACGGCATTACCTCGTAGCAATAGGTACCTCTGGGGTTAATAAATGCAGTATTCTGTTGGTCGCGGCGGTTCAAAGTGATCTGGTGATACCCCTGGTATGCGTCTAAAAAACTCATGCGTTCATGTCTGGCCATTGCATCCACAAGTTGATCAATCCTCGAGAGGGGAAAGCTGTCTTTGGGGCAAGCCCTATTTAAATTGGTAAAATCTACACATACCCGCCATTTCCCACACTTCTTCTTGACTACTACCGTATTGAATAGCCATTCTGGATATTGAACTTCTCTGATCGCCCCCGCATCCAACAACTTCCCAACTTCCTCCACCACCACCTTAGCATGGTGCTGTGCCAACCTCCTTCCTCTCTGCTTTACTGGCTTGAATGAGAGATCAACATTTAATGCATGGGAAATGTAGTTGGGGTCGACCCCCGGCATTTCGTATGGACTCTACGTGAAGACTTCTAAATTGCTTTGTAACAAGTGGAGCAATTCCTCCTTTTCTTGTTCGGCCATTGTGGAGCCGACCAAGAAAAGTCTTTCCTCCTTGTCTCGATCGACCCTAACCGTCTCGAGCTCTTCTACGGCTTTGTTTTGGTCTTCTACTCCAACATTCTCGAGGGCGGGCATCTTGGTCACCTCAACGATTTTCACTTCGGCTAGCTCTTCAGTTTTTAAGGCTGCCACGAAACAATGCTTTGCAACAGTCTGGTCTCCATACACGAATTCCACCCCTCTTTCAGTGAGAAATTTTAGTACCAGATGATACGTCAAAGGGACGACTTTCAACCCATGCAAACACGGTCGGCCCATAATGGCATTGTAGGTTGATGGAGCATCCACCACTAGGAAACTGGTCAGACGTTCAATTGTCCCTATTTTAATCGGCACGGTAACCCTTTCCAAGGGCCAAACCGGCTATGAATTGAAACCAACAAGTGGAGTACCCGATGGGAGTAGGTCTTTAGAGCGGAGACCGAGCTTTTGAAAGAGATCATAATACATTATTTCGACTGAACTCCCTTGGTCGACTAGCACCCGTTTTACTTCGAAATTCATGAGTGATAGGGATATCACCAAGGCGTCATTGTGTGGGTGCTGGACCTGACCAAGGTCTTCTGTCGAAAACAAAATTACCTCCATGGCGTCTGGCCTGGTCCGTTTCCCCAGGCCCGCCTCTACTTTCATTACTTCGGCCATATGCCCCAGCCTTCTCATTTGGGCTCGTAAGGAATGCTTCGGCTCTACCCCAGTCAATCCATGAATTACGTTGATAATACCGCGGCTTACTGCCCCATTCGGAGGATCGATTCTTATTACGGCGGGGGATCTTTGGCCCTCCGTTCCCTCCAAAAACTCTTTGAGATGCCCCTGCCGCACTAAGTCTTCCAAATGCTTCTTAAACGGCCGATAGTCTTCGGTCTTATGATTTCGTTCTCGGTGATAAGAACACCTCCACCTGATGCCCCTCTCTATTGCAGACTGGATCACAGACTCGGGCAGCCTCTCGGGCCATTGGAAATAAGGCCGGTCCCTGATCTGAGGTAAGATTTTGTGAATAGATTCCTTGAAGATGGTATGCACCGCTATTCTGGGATCTGCACTCAGCCGAATGGGTGGTTTAGGCAGCGTTGACCTGAGCCTTTTATTCACGAGCACTGGGCTCGGCCTTCTCACCCTTACCGGACTCCGTCACTTCATCCTCTCCGGGATCGGCCTTCTATCCTTCGTCTTTTCTTCAGTTTCTATTCTCCCGACATCTTCTTCAACCCTTATATACTACTCCACGCGGTTCATCAAAGCCGAGATATCCTAGGGTGGCTTTTTGGTAAAGGAGCTCCTTAATTTGCCTCATCGCTGAAGCCCATGCTTGAACGAAGCAACTGCCAACTCCTCGTCGCAATTCTCAATATCATTGTAGACCTCCCAATACTTCCTTGTGTAATCCCGCAATGATTCCCTTTTTTCTCGCCGTAGTGCCATGAGTGAGTCTATTTCTTTCAAAATTTTGGTATTTGTAACGAATCTTTCTTCAAATCCCTTCCACAAATCATTCCAGCTTGTTATAGACTGAGCTGGGAGACAGTCATACCACCGCAGGCCAGCTTCGCCCAGACTGGACGAAAAAACCTTACACATAAGGGTGTCATTTTCGCTCCAAAGCATCGTCATCTGTCTATAATGGTTGATGTGGGTGTGAGGATCTGAACGACCATCATAACATTTGAATCTCGGTAGAAAGAAACATTGTGGTGGATCAGCTCGATCTATTCGGTCAGAGAAGGGCGTGGTGATTGCCCCTGCCCATACCTCACTTGGTTCAGCCGTGGTATAATATTCCGATATCACCTCCTTGCGTCGTGGCTCCTTGCGTCGTTTGGACTTCCTTGGTGTATAGCTGCTTCCTTCCGTGCTTGACTCCGTTCCCTACTTGGTGGACTTGGTAAATTCGTCAAGAATCTGTTCCAATGCCCGATTAGTCGCCTCCCTTCCTTCCATTCTTGGTCCAGACGCTCCTGGCTCCCCTACATGGGAGCTTCCTAGTTGAGTCCGTTGGTCCGGACTTCTATTTTTCAAGGTCAAACGGAGCCGTAAGATCTCCTGCCCCATAGCATGGAGTGTGGCCTCTTGAGCTAAATCGCGCTCAAGAGTTCTGGCTGCTTTAGGGTGCTAGCTTTTTCCTCCCCTCCTCTGCTCTCTGCACTGCTCTATGGCACAAGGTGTTTCGTGCTCATCAAGCACAACATGCACCTTCGAGGGTGTTGCCATGGGGATTCTCCGTATATTATATTTGTTTATTGGGTTGAACACAGCTCGACCGCTCATACCCGTTAGCTGTCTGACAAAATGAACACACGTGAGCTACCCGACGGTGTTTCGCTAGAAGCCACTCTGGCGGTCAAGTTAGGAAGGAGTTAATGAATAGATACTGTGAATTCATACTATGTTATATTGGATTTTTGTCATTACTTACGCGGTAATAGATTCTCTTCTCCTCTTATAGTGCATGAGAATATAGTCTCTCTCCTCTTTTCTCATTATTACTTCCTACCACACGTCTCCCTCGAACCTGCTCTACCACCTGACACCTACTCTGCTACGTGACAAAAATGTCCCCAATGGTCACATCGCCGCAAAAGATATTAGCTATGCCGTACCTCGGCCAAGCTCCCATCACTGGATGCTTCTCTCGAGGTCATAGGGCACTCGATGACCTGGGGCACCCGATCGAGTCACTTTTAATGTTACTGTGGCAACGGTCAAATCGTATTTAATGCATTGTCAGAGTATTAATGTGACTCAAAGCCGAGCCGTGGTGATCCTTTACCTCTTTCGCTAGATCGGCCCAATGCAGTCCTCATGCTGGGCAAAAGTCATCTCGCCTAAGTGGCCCTTTTTGGGCCTCCTATATCCGGGTTTGGGGTTTGGGCGATCCTCGTTCAGTATAAAATAAAATTTGATATAAAAAAATCAATTGAAAAATTCCTCTGTTAGCCATTATCTCCCTGTTGCAAACTGAGAAGCTTTTCGGCTTGCAAAAATTTTAATTTTATGAACCTTTATTGCATAAATAGTAAAAGTATATGAAATTTTGATAAATTTATAAATTTTAAAATTGAGAAACTGTGAAAAGCAAGTGTTTAGTAATTTTTCTAATTTTTAAAACTTATAAATAAATTAAAATCTTAAAAATTACAATTTAAGCACCATAAAATTAAAAATTTTCCAACATGTTGAAACTGATAAATTTCTTAATTTTAAAATTCAAAAATAATTATTTTTTTCAAAATCAGAAAAATTCTCTTTTATAGAAAATATAAGAATTAATAAATTTTTTTGAATTTTTTTATTACAAAATCTTATATTAAATCTGAATATTTTTTAACAGATTTCGCTAAAAACGTTCCAAAGGTATAAGTTTTTTCAGAAAATAAATTTATAAAAATATTAGTAACTCGCCACCGCACACTAAGCTAATGTTTGGCCTAGTTTTTTTAAAAGGCTTTTGGTTTAAATTTTTTTAAAAAAGTCCCTTAGTTTGTTCTCCTAATATAATTAATTGATTTTTTTCATATATTTTCATATTTATTTTTTACAAAAATGTAAAAAAAACTAAAAAACGTAAAAAAAAAAAAGAAGACTAAACGCAAGCGAAGAATGCGTGTTGGATGCCTAAGTAAATAGAGAGTTTAAATGCAAATATATATATATATATATATATATATATATATATATATAATGAGATGAGACTACAATTTGAAAAGAAGTAAATTTAGTATTTAAAAGATTATTCTATTTAAGACTTCTAAAAAAACCTTTTTTTAATGTAACTATAGATATCGAATTAGATTGAATTTTTACATAAATAATTGTCACTGCGATTTTACGAAATTATTAATTTGAGTCATTATTGTGCACCCACTCTAATGTTTTTATTAATTTTATATTTTTTATTAATTTATTCTTTTTCTTTCAAATCAGGGTAAAATCCTTCACAAAAATTGAATCCACCCGAACTGAATTATTAATACCGAGTTGAAGGTGGAATTATGAAAGTAAACTCTAAACGAGATTAATAACTCGACTGCCCTATTAATCCAACCCTACTCATCCAAATCAAACATGAGGTAAACATAGCCACTAAATTAAAAATCTGATTTTTCCTCCTACAATAGACATCAAACAAGCCCAAAGTGTATAGAGTGGAGCTTATGGCCTTGCTTGGGTAAATGATTTATTTGGCTTATTTGTTAATTTTTGGGATAATCTTGATTTAAATTTTGTTTATTTGACTTACTGATTTATTTATTTATTGATTTATTTGTTTATTTGCTTAAATTTTGCTTATTTAACTTTCCAATAAAAGTTACTTATTTGATACTAAATAAGCCAAATAAGCAAATAAATAATTTACCCAAATGGGGCATATATCTTACCTAACAAATAAAATATATTAAACAAAAAATTATCACCTTTAAGGCTCCGTTTGTTTCAACGTAAAATATTTTTAAAAAAAATATTTTTCATGTAAAATGTTTTTATAAAAAAATTAATTTATCATTTTTATTTTCTGGTGTACAGTTGATACATGAAAAAATAGTTTTAACATAATTTAATTTATTGTTAGAATAAAATAAGATATTTTTTCACAATAAAATTATGAAAAATAGTTAGATGTAGTCCAATGCCTCTTGGAGCTTTATTACTGTTTAGGATAGCTTTTCATGTAATTTTTTTTATAAATTTTTTTTGTTAATTTAAAATTTTTTAAATTTATTTTTTTGGTCTAGATTTTTTTATTTTTATTTATCAATATAAAATAAATCTAAAAGTATATACTGTTTTGTCTAAAATTATAAAAAAAATTTAAAAAATATTATTATTTAAATTAACATAAAAAAAATAGGTGTCATAATAGGTGTCACAAAGAGTATAGAGCATAAGTGGTAGTTAGTGAACGATTGTTAACGTCATAATAAACTCAGAGGGATTAGCCTGGTGAATTGTTGGAGAATTTTTAATAAAAATACAATAATAATAAACATTTAATTATTTTTTAGTTATTATTTTTAATTGTTACAAGTTTAAATATGTTGAAGGGGGAAATAAAGACATTCGGGTAGGGTGGGCTGAGCCACGACCCAAGGCCGAGACTCGGGCACTCGGTCCGGGTACCCTCGTTCATGATTGAACAGTTCGGCCTTTAAGTGAAGGGATGTCAGCTCAAGCTGGGGCGGGCATAGTTTGGATATCAAGACGCATTAACTGCGATGTGATTTGACATGACAGGGGTATTAAATGCGATTAACTGACGCTCCACACGCGCCAGGAGAGCTTGGCCCAAAGGACGGTCGAGGTGAGAAATTTAAGACGATGTGATGGTTAGCAAACCGCCACCGCCGTTGATGCAGTGGCGGTGTTAGGAGAGGACAAAGTGGTGGGAAGACGTGTCAGTTGGATGCAGATGAGTGTCAGACGAATCATTACGATTTCGAAGAGAGAGAAAAGAGGGTGTGCTCTGTCTAAAAAGGAGGGGCCGAACGGCAAAAGAGGTGAGAGGTTTTGTGACAACCAATTAATAATTCCTTTTTTTCTCTTTCTTCGATCCCTAACTTGAGCGTCAGAGGTTGATTCGTGGGCAGGATCGATCGAGCTGGATTCTACTAAAAAATAAATTTGATTTACGGACGTCCCCGTACATTTGGCGCCGTTTGTAAAAAATCCAGTGAATAACAAATTGTTAAACTGCCAATGGTGACCCCTTTAAAGGTACTCACTGTCCTTGACGGACATGCTTCACCCGACGTTAACAGAAGACAAAAGGAGTGAAGAAGAGAGGATAAGAGACCGGAAGATGGGGCAACCAGGGCTCTGGAGCCAGAGTTTGCAAAAGAAGCAGCACTCCACGCAACAGGAGAGGAAATAATGAGGCTTCGTCCCTCTCTGAAAAGCCAAGAGTTGAAGCACCAGGAGCAAAACGCACATGCCCAGGTAGGAAGCTCGCATACTGGGGAACACGAGCAGCTAGGAACTAGAAAAAGGGATGGGAATGAAGGAGATTGATCCAGAGTTAGGAAAGATACTTAGAGAGTTCACCAGGAAAAAAGAAGGTGCAAGTACCGAGGAAAGTAGCCACACTCCTAAGAATTCACGATAGAAGAACCAGTTCACGTGGAAGGATAAACCAAGAAAGGAGGATGGCTCGCGGTCAGCACGCGATACGACGGTGGAGACGAATGACGCTTGGCATGAGGCAGTTATCACGCCGTTCGCCCAGCACATAGACGAGGCGGAACCTCCAAAAAAAATTTTTGTTCCCAGATTCAAATCCTATGACGGGCGTTGCGACCCAAATACCCACATCAACCATTACAGGCAGATGATGACATTGTGGAGTAGCAACGACGCACTCATGTGTAAGGTCTTTCCATCTAGCCTGGGCAAGGTTGGATTAAGATGGTTGGACTGGTTACCACCACGATTGATTATGAGTTGGAGGAAGCTCTCAAAAAGATGTGGCACAATTCGTCACAAATACAAAAGTCCCAAAAGAAATTGATTCCCTGATGGCACTCCGAACGGGGAAAAAGGAATCCTTGAGGGATTACACACGAAAGTATTGGGAAGTGTATAATGACATTGAAAATTGTAACGAGGAGCTGGCCGTGGCGTCGTTTAAACACGGGCTCCTGTCCGGAGGCAAGTTAAGAGCCTCACTAACGAAGAAGCCACCGCAAAGTATCTCAGCACTAATGAGTCGCGTGGAACAATACATCAGGGTGGAGGAGGATGTGGTGAAATCTGAAGTAGAAGAGAAGCCGAGGGAGTGATGGCCGAGCCCGGATAGACCTAGGAAAATTAGTCTGGGGCAAACGAGGGAAAGTCCGCCAAAGTCATTTAAAAGGCTGAGGGGAGAGCAAACGGGATCTCACATCCGATTAGGGGCTAAGTATGGGGAAAGGGAGGTCAATACTGTATTTACACAATTGATTCACAAGATTCTACCTAAAATCAAGGACAGATCCTATTTCGTATGGCCACCCAGGCTTCCCGACTATGTCATATGGGCAGTAGAGAAAAAGGGTACCGTGGAGGTGTTCTTACCATAGGGAGAAGAGTCATAAGACGGAAGACTGCCGAGTCTTCAAAAAGCACTTAGAAGATTTAGTCCAGCAAGGACATCTGAAGGAATTCATAGAGGAGAGAGCAGAACAGCGAACGCCCACGCCCACGAGGCGAGAAGAGCAAGCTGCTAGGCCCTCTAGTCATTGGACCATCAACGTAATTCACAGAGTAGCAGAGCAGAAGAAAACGATCTCCATGCGAGGGCAAATGCGTAGGCCCAACCATATAGCCGAAGTAATGCAAATACAAATAATCGTAGGGAAAAGGACAATGATGGAGGGTAGCGAGTGCATCACGTTCACTGAAGAAGATGCTGAGAGGGTGCAGCATCCCCATAATGACGCATTGGTCGTGTCCCTCAATATCGCCAGTTTTGAAGTAAAGCGGGTGTTAATAGACCAAGGAAGCTCGGTCGAGGTAATATACTATACTCTCTACACAAAACTCGGTCTGCGCACCCAAGACTTGATCCCATCACGGACTCCACTTGTGGGATTCGACTCTGAACCGGTATGGCCTATGGGGAGAGCTATAGTCCCAGTCATAATAGGAACGGCAGAATACGTCATCAAATTCCTGGTGGTAGATGTTCCCTTTGCCAGTAATGGCATCATGGGGCGGACATGGTTGCACGAATTAAAGGCAGTCCCCTCGACGTATCATCAAATGTTGAAGTTTCCTACCAAGAGCGGCGTGGAAGTGGTTCACGGGGACCAAGCCGCCTCCAAAAATTGCTTCGTGGCAACCTTGAAGGCCGAAGTCAAGGCAAAGGATGTCAAAACGATTGAAGTATCAGTCGGGGCCGTCTTGGAGGATGTCGGGATCGAAGCCAAGGATAAAGCCGTCGAGGAGCTCGAAATGGTCATGATTAACCCCGATAATCTTGAGAAATTGTGCCTGATCAGCTCCACAATGGCCGAACAACCGAGGAAAGACTTACTTCGGCTATTGCAGAGCAATGTCAAGGCATTCGCGTGGACCCCCTACGAGATGCCAGGGATAGATCCAGCCTACATCTGCCATTCCTTGAACATTAGCTCAATTTCCAAACAAGTCAGGTAAAATGGGTGCCGTTCGGCACCTCATCACACCGAGGCTGTGGGGAGGAGGTAGGAAGGCTACTAGAGGCCAGGGCAATAAGAGATGTACAGTGTCCGGAGTGGCTATCCAATACAGTGGTTGTCAGGAAGAAGGATGGGAGATGGAGAGTATACGTGAATTTCACAAACCTCAATAAAGCATGCCCGAAGGATAGTTTCCCCCTCCCTAAGATTGATCAACTCGTAGACACCACGGCGGGGCACCAACGTATGAGCTTCTTGGACGCGTACAGAGGATATCATCCGATCACAATGATGGGCAAAGATCTGGAAAAGACATCGTTCATAACCCCACGCAGGACCTATTGCTACAAAGTGATGCCGTTCGATTTGAAAAATGCCGGGGCAACCTTTCCATGAATGGTAACCAAGATGTTCGCCGAAGTGCTCAGAAAGACCATGGAAGCCTATGTCGATGATATGGTGGTGAAATCAAGGAGGAAAGAGGAGCATCTGGCCGACCTCCAAAAAGTTTTTGACATTCTTAAAGCCCATCGCCTCCGCCTCCGCCTCAATGCGGCAAAGTGTGCGTTTACCGTTGGCTCGGGGAATTTCCTGGGTTTTTTGGTTACGAACCGGGGGATCGAAGCCAGCCCGGATTAAACCAAAGCTATCTTGGGGGTAAGGACGTCATGCACAGTGAAAGACGTGCAGAGGTTGATGGGGATGACGGCGGCCTTGAACAGGTTTATAAGTCGGTTCCCAGATAAATTCTGTGCATTTTTTCTTACCATGAGGAAGGGAGAGCGGTTCCGTTGGAATGAAGAGTGCGAGCAAGCCCTCCAAGGCTTGAAAGCCTACCTGTCGTCTCTGCCTTTGCTCTCAACACCAAAGGATGCGAGGTGTTGTTCCTCTACCTAACTGTCTCCTCACACGTAGTGAGCGCTGTTCTTGTCAGAGAGGAAGAGAAGCAGCAGAGGCCAGTTTATTACGTTGGACGTACTCTCACTGGAGCCAAAACGAGGTACTTATCGCTGGAAAAGTTGGGGTACGCACTGGTTATCGTATCACGCAAGTTGCAGCACTACTTCCAGGCGCAAGCCATCATCGTGATCACGATGTATCCATTAAAAGATGTATTCACAAAGGCAAACTTGACAGGATGAATGACCAAATGGGCCGTCGAATTGGGGGAGCACGACATCAGCTTCAGACCAAGGACAGCCGTCAAGGCCCAGGTATTGATCGACTTTGTTTCTGAATTCTCTTGGACCACCCCAGGAATGGAAGAGGGAGGGGTGGATGAACTAACTGTTCTATAGAGCTCGTAGGGCATATGGAGGCTCCACGTCGACAGTGCAGCAAACAATAAAGGTGCAGGGATGGGAACGGTCCTCACGTCTTCGGACGGCACTGTGTTGGAACAAGCCTTTGGGCTAGAATTCCATGCGTCAAACAATGAAGCAGAATCCGAGGCACTGTTGGCAGGCCTAGAAGCTACTGCGAAGCTTGGTATAGCTGATCTAGAGGTTTTCAGCGATTCCCAGTTGGTAGTTAACCAGTTGACATGGAAGTATGAGGCTATGGATGACAGCATGGAAAGGTATCTCGACAAAGTCAAGACGGCAATAGGTTAGTTTTTGACATGCCAAGTTGAGCAAGTGAGCCGAGCGATCAATAGCCACGCGAATTCACTTGCCAGGCTTAGCTTGGTAATCTCGGCAACAGCAGAAAGGGACGTAGTGGTGAAACTTCTGTCGAGATGAAGCAGAAAGGTACTTGTGAGCTCTCAGCGACATGAAGCATCTTACCGACCGAACAAACTCCCTCGTGGATGGACTCCATTACCTCCTTCTTGAGGGACGGGATTTTACCCCTCGCAAAAAGAAGGAGGCGCATAAAGTCAGCCTGAAAGCTGCACAGTTTTGGCTAAGCCAAACTGAGAAGCTGTATCGCCGTTGCTACACGAGGCCGTACCTCTTGTGTGTACACCCCAGTTTGGTAGAGGATCTCCTTTATGAAATTCACGATGGTATTTGCGGGAGCCACACCGGAGGACGATCTCTGGCACATCGGACTATCATCCAGGGGTACTGGTGGCCCTACATGCAGAAAGATGCACAACAATATGTAAGAAGATGTGAGAAATGCCAACTCTTCTCCCCTCTCATCCACCAACCCGCGGGGAAGCTAAACCCACTGGCTAGTCCCTAGCCATTCGCACAGTGGGGTTTGGATATTGTCGGACCATTCTCCAGAGCAGCGGGGAATAGAAAGTTCATGGTTGTGGCAACGGACAACTTCACCAAGTGGATTGAGGCCTAGCGACTCGCTAGTATACGGGAGGCCGATATGAAATGGTTCATGTGGAAGAACATAGTAACATGATTCAGGATCCCGCGCGTGTTTATCTCAGATAACGGCACTCAATTCGACGGGCGATTGTTTCGTCAATTTTGCGCCGAGCTAAACATAGCGTTCTACAATTCCACCCCGGCGTATCTGCAGTGCAATTGCCAAGCAGAAGCCTCAAACAAAACTATCTTGGCCGGATTTAAAAAGAGGCTGGAAAAGACGAAGGGGAGGTGGGTGGAAGAGCTACCCCACGTCTTGTGGGCCTATCGTACTACACCTCGACGCTCCACCAGGGAGACTCCATACTCGATGGCATATGGCACTGAGGCCGTGATAACTCTGGAAATAGGTCTCCCAACGATGAGATCAGATGACTTCGACCCCGAGCAGAATGGGGAACTACTCGCTAGAGATATAGATTTAGCCAAAGAATGCAGAGAGGAAGCCTTACTAAGGATCAGCTCCTACCAGCAGGAGATGAGCCGAGAATACAACAAAAGAATCAAACCCAAGGAGTTCATCCCCGGCGACTTGGTCTTGAGGAAGGTTATGGTAAACACGAGGATTCTGGGAGAAGGGAAATTGGGTCTGAATTGGGAAGGCCCGTATGTAGTTAAAGCGATTGCCCGGCCTGGAGCCTACTACCTCTGGGGAGTGGAAAGAAAAGATGTACCAAGGCCATGAAATTCGACAAACTTAAAGGGTTTTTTATCACTGAACTTGTATCTTATTCCCTATTTTGCGAACAACAATGCTATTTTGCGTGAATATCAATAAAGAACCATTTTTGTCTGTTTGGTCTTCATTCTCAGTGTTTCTAACAACCCCTCGTAGAAGGAGGCAAGATCGGCCAGAGGATAAAACATCCTCTCAAGAGCTATCTTTCTCTCAGATTTTCTAACAATCCCTCGTGGAAGGAGGCCAGCTCGGCCTGAGGATAGAACATCCTCTCCAGAGCTATCTTATTCTCAGGGTTTCTAACAACCCCTCGTGGAAGGAGGCCAGATTGGCTAGAGGATGGAACATCCTCTCTAGATCTATCTTGCTCTCAGAGTTTCTAACAACTCCTCGTGGAAGGAGACCAGCTCGGCCTAAGGATAGAACATCCTCTCTAGAGCTATCTTGGTCTCAGGGTTTCGAACAACCCCTCGTGGAAAGAGGCCAGATCGGCCAGAGGATAGAACATCCTCTCCAGAGCTATCTTGCTCTCAGGGGTTCTAACAAGCCCTCGTGGAAGGAGGCTAGCTCGGCCTAAGGATAGAACTTCCTCTCCAGAGCCATCTTGCTCACAGGGTTTCGAACAACACCTCGTGGAAGTAGGCCAGATCGGCCAGAGGATAGAACATCCTCTCCAGAGCAATCTTGCTCTCAGGGTTTCTAACAACCCCTTGTGGAAGGAGGCCAGCTCGGCTTGAGGATAGAACATCCTCTCCAGAGCTATATTGCTCTCAGGGTTTTGAACAACCCCTCGTGGAAGGAGGCCAAATCGGGTAGAGGATAGAACATCCTCTCTAGAGCTATCTTGCTCTTAGGGTTTCTAACAATCCCTCGTGGAAGGAGGCCAACTCGGTCTGAGGATAGAACATCCTCTCCAGAGCTATCCTACTCTCAAGGTTTCGAATAATCCCTCGTGCAAGGAGGCCAGATCGGCCAGAGGATAGAACATCCTCTCCAGAGTTGCTCTCAGGGTTTCTAACAACTCCTCGTGGAAGGCGGCCAGCTCGGCCTGAGGATAGAACATCCTCTCCCGAGCTATCCTACTCTCAGGGTTTTGAAACACCTCTCGTGGAAGGGGGCCAGCTTGGCCTGAGGATAGAACATCCTCTCCAAAGCTATCTGGCTCTCAGGGTTTCGAACAACCCCTCGTGCAAGGAGGCTAGATCGGCCACAGGATAGAATAACCTCTCCAGATCTATCTTGCTCTTAGCGTTTCAAGCAACCCCTCGTTGAAGGAGGCCAGCTCGGCCTGATGGTAGACCACCCTCTCGAGAGCTGTCTAGCTCAGGGTTTTTAACCCTAACAAGGCACACTGAAACGGCACATAAAGGAAATGAAAAAGGCAAACTGAAAGGTAAAACTTTTCATTCGTGGCAGAAAGGTGATACAGAGAGGGGAAATAACCACGCGGCGAATACATTCAATCCTAAGAAAAGTAAGAAAACTGAAAGGAAAAAGCTAGGTCTGGCCTCTAATTCTGCCCTTCATCAATCACCCCAGGACTGACCTCCTCTTCAGCCTGGGCATCGTCCGGTATCCCTACCACATCTTTGCCTGCGAAGGTAGGACAGCTGGTAGCGGTATCCTGGAAGTCTCCCAGCCGAGGAAGAGGTAAGTCTGGTGGTGCTTCGTTGTTCGTAGGGTCAACTTCGGCCATTTTCTCTTCGGCAGCGACAGCAGCGTCTGCATCGGTGGGAGGCTTGCCCCACAAAAGAGAGTCAAGTGGGACACCAGCCTGCTCTAGGCCTTGTTTGTACCCCAAGGTGAGGAGTTTGGTCTTAAGACCCAGGACTTCCTTTGCGAGGTGGCCCCCGCACTCATTCCAACCCTGCTGCCAGAGCTGGTCATCACGTTCAGCACGGGAGGCCTCTAGGTCAGCAGCAATTTTCTTCTGCATCTCTGCCTCTTCTTGGGCCACCGCTAGAAGTGCGCGGAGTTCGGCTTTGGCCGTCATTACCACAACCGCCTCCTCCTTAGTGTTCTTCTCCGCTTCTTATGCCTTTTTTAGCTCTTTCTCGGCGCTTTTCAGCCTCGTCTCAAGCCCTTGGATGGCCAAAACACTTCTAGCAAGGTCGGCTTCCAGCTCTTTGGAGTGCCTGGCAGATATAGTCAGCGCCTTGCCAATCTTGTTTGCTTCTCTAGACACCTCGGCGAAGCGATCGTGTAGAACCGTGACAGCCTATAAGTACTGCGAACAAGAGCATAAAAATGAAGCGGGTAAATACAAATAAAGTAAAGAAAGGATGTAACACTTGAAACCAAAAATAGAAAAACATACCCCCACACCGAGCTAATACACTCGGTCGAATAAGGCTGGCAGCGAGAGTCCAGAGTGATTAGCGATATCTTGTGGAAGACCGAGCCCTCTAGCGAGGCATTCGGCAACCTTTTTTTGTCTTTGAGGAGTCTTCCACTGTAAGCGGACGACCCAATTAGTTGAATTTTGGGAGCCAGAGGGCGGGGGTAGGAGCTGGGGTCTCGGTATCCCTACCCTTGCCAAAGTTGCTTTCGGTGGCAGGAATGCCGTCCGCACGAACGAGACGGCGGCGTTGGGTGGGCCTAGCTTCAGGAGGAGGGGAGGAGGGTAGCTAAACAAGACCACCGCCGACTTCGAGATCCGGCACGGGGGAAGGAGCAGGAGGCAAGGCAGGAGCTGCACGTAGCAGGACGACTGGCGGAGGTAACAGGGGGTAGCAACCCTCACAACGGGTGTAGCCGATGTGCTGGCCATGTTGCGGCCGAGGATAACAGCCCTCAAGTCAAAAGTCCTCTGTCTCGGCATTGCTTCCACTTCTTCGGGCGGAGGTGGAGACGAAGGTTCTACACGGTCTGGAGACAGTGAATCACGCGCAAGAACTAGCTCCTGAGACTGAGCTGGACTTGGTTCACGAACTTCTCGGTGGCATATTACGCAACGGTAGCTGGGCACGCAGTCCAAAAGATCAGGTGTCGAGCGAGTCTCCATGATGTGTAGACAACGCTGCACCTCGACGAAGCTAGCCTGTCTCTTCTTTTGTTTTGCAAGGGAGGCAGCTGCGAAAAATTAAGGTACATAAGTGACACAATAAGCCGAGATGAATAATGAAAAATAAGGCAAAAAATATACAAAAATAGGACAAGGTGTAGTCGAACCAACCTGGACTCCCTTTGACCCTTGGAATAGAGTGACCAGCAAGTCCAGCTCGGCCTGGTTGGAATTCGAAATCTCCTCCCACAAAGATGAAGTGATCACCATGTGTATCTTATTCAAGGAGGTCATGCACCATTTGCTGGGCAGCGCTCCTCTGACGGAAGTAATATGTACGGTCGTTGCGAGCAATAGTATAACTATGAAAGATCTCCGGGATGCCGAGATTCAAGCTATAGCGACGGTTGATTTTGGCCACGCTGATTACAACCCTAATGAGAATGATTGAGACTTGGGAGAGAGTGAGATGGCAGGTAGCAAGCATCTCACGAAGCAAGGGATCGATAGGAAAACGCACCCTTGCCTCCACTATAGAGGTAATGAGAAACTCAACCTCATTTCCTCTGGGACAGAAATGAGATCCAGAGGCGTCAGGATCGCAATAGCGAACCGTGACAGAGGGAGGGATGTGATACTTGTCCCTAAAAGCCGCTAGAGCAGCGGGGGTGTTGACTTCCTTAACAAATTTCCCCTTCTTGGCCATGGCTAGTGAGGGAAAAAAGCAGGAGAAAGGGTTTATTGGGGGGAGAAATGAAGACAGAAAATCCAGAAAACCTAGAAAAAACCAGGAAATAGGGAAAAAGGTGGAGGATCAAAAGCTCATAAACACTTACAGAGAGGAGGAAATAAATAGCAACAAGTGATGATCGGTGTTCGAAGAGCAATGCCGATGAACCCCGGCGATGTCCGGTAGGGATAGCGATGACCACCGAAAATGAGAAAAAAGGAAATGGAGAGTGCGAAGGGAAAGGTATGAAGGCAATCACAAGTCGAAGAAGGAAAAGGAACAAAAAGTAAACGGCAGTCTCATTTAATGGGGATGAGGCAATCATTTCGCCCTTAGAAACGTCAACGATCACCTCGGGGATCACAAGGAAGAGCCAACAGTCGCCTCGGGGACAGTGGAGCATTTCTTGTTCCTCATTGGAAAGGCACGAAGCACCCGAATCCGGCAGCGCAATAAATGGGCCGTACAGAGGAAAATTCAGGAAATCAAATCAATTTCCCTCGTTCTCGGCCATGACCTAAGGCCGAGACCCAGGCACTCGGTCCTGGTACCCTCGTTCATGATCGAACAGTTCGGCCTTTAAGTGAAGGGATGTCGGGTCAAGCTGGGGCGGCCATAGTTTGGATATCAAGACGCATTAACTGCGATGTGGTCTAACGTGACAGGCATTAAATGCGATTAGCCCACGCTCCCCACGCGCTAGGGGAGCTTTGCCCAAAGGACGGCCGAGGTGGGAAATTTAAGGTGATGTGACGGTTAGCAAACCACCACCGCCGTTGACGCAGTGGCGGTGTTAGGAGAGGATAGAGTGGTGGGAAGACGTGTCAGTTGGATGCAGATGAGTGTCAGACGAATCATTACGATTTCGAAGAGAGAGAGAGAAGAGAGTGTGCTCTGTATAAAAAGGAGGGGGCGAACGCCAAAAGAGGTGAGAGGTTCTGTGACAACCAATTAGTAATTCCTTTTTTTCTTCTTCTTCGATCTCTAACTTGAGCGTCGGAGGGGCGTTCGGCAATCTACCGCCGGCTAGCTCACGTGTTTTTGCTTTTGCAGAGGTTGATTCGTGGGTAGGATCGATCGAGCTGAATTCTACTAAAAGATAAATTCGATTTACAGGATGTTTCCATACATTTGTTATTACCGACCTATTCATCATGTTAGCCGTTATAAAATTATTCTTAATCTATTCAATAGTGACGTTATAAAATTATTGTTAACCTATTCAATAGTAACTAAATTTGATTATTATTATTATTATTATTATTATTATTATTCCATCACATCCTTGTATTCCATCACATCCTTATCTGTGTAATGATACAAATCATGTTCTAATATATTTCTTTTTTATAAACAACTAAGTTTTCTAAGATTTTGGAGTGAGAGGCCAGAAATAAAATGAAAACAAAAATATTTAAAGATGTCTATGTTATAAAAGAAAAAGGTTTGAGCTTCAAATGAGAGATTTTATACAATTTAAATTATTTTGTATTATTTTATGAGCAACTCGATTTATGACTCATTGATATCTTTTTAGTAAATGTAAACACGAAATGAATAAAACTTGTGAGCATTTGAATTATATATTGGAAAACCAATATGTTTCATTTGAACCTTCACGTAAAAATGAATTCAGTTTTAGTATAATAACTACACGCTTCTTAATTTCACATGTTATGTCTTTTCTTCTTGATATGATCAATTTGCATGTTTTATTATCTTTGAATGTTCTACTCTTATATTATATATTGTTTTTGAAAATTATAATTTTTTTCCCAAGAAGTTTTATTCTTGTATGATCAAGGCCTGGGATAATTTTGGAGTTTGCTCCTTTTTAAAGTTTTAGTTTGGAAATAATTTAAGTGTTATTAATTTTTGTTGACTTAGTGCATACAAGATTTTGTTTCGATTTTAATTGAAACCTCTACTAATAAATAATACAATTTGTAATTCAAAAATTAATAGACTGATAATAATAATTTTTAAAATTTCATAATTACAAATTATAAAATATAAGAAGTGAAAAAAAAAAGTGTTGCCAAAAATCATACAGTGGTGCTATGTACACGAAGAACCAACCACGAAACAAACTACAGACAGAGACAAAGATTTGTTGGGATTTTTTGAACTCCCAAATTCTCTTTGCAGCGGAAACAAGAACGTAAGTTACACTCCACACAAGGGAAATAAAAATAGAACAAGAACATCCACGAAAAATACAAGATATACGTGATTCGGTTGACTGCTTACTTACACAGGAGAACAAGAAAGAATAATCAATTATTATCAATAAGGATTACAGGAACTGACTTTACACTCGCTGATATCTAAGCTTGAGTCTCACTCTAGTGTATCTGAGTCTCTCTTTATACTCTCTGACCTCAATCTGAGTCTCTCAAGTGTATCCTCACATTGTTCCTATGTCATTGGATTTCTGGTGCTTAAACTCTCTTTATATAGACCTAAACATAGGTCAAACCATGCGAGGGATGAAACCCTAACCGCCTTAATAATATGCTGCTGCGCCCCAAACTTACTGATCCGTCTTTAGAACGATCAATCGGTCAAACATAGGTCTCGATTTCTCTGCCATCTACAGAGGTTCTGCACTTGTATTTGCCCTCTTTTCAGTTCTCCAACGCTGTTCGGACGTTCTACCAAGCATGGATATTAAAATTTGAGACACCAAACTCAACAATCTCCACTTTGCCTCAAATTTCTGAACCATCACAATTTTGAAGATCTGTTGATCGCCTTGTCTTGTACCCCTTTCACAGGTGTAAGTACTCCACCCTCTTTGTTCATAATTAACAGCTTTTTGTGGTGACTCTACTTTCTCTGACACTGCTACTTGTCGCTAATCTCTGTTTGATCTGGTTGTAGCTCTCTTGTAAGACAAAAGATCTCTACTTTTGCTGATTTGAACCCCAATCACCCGATTTTATTGGAAAACGGATCTGGTCGATCTCCACCTCGACTCTTAGTATATTCTTCTGAAGATCTGATATACTACGCTTGTCGATCTGACTAATTGGCCAAGTAGCATATACCAGAGATTTGTGTCGTCCCCGTTGGACTACCTATGTGGTAGTGGTAACTCCACCTACCACCGTGTCCCCTACCAGTCTATAGGGAACTCCATCATGATGTTCAAAATCTTTATTGCGATTAAGTGGCCAAGCTAATAACCTAAAACTCTTATACTAGTTGTTGAGATTTTATGAACTTTCAAATTCCCTACGCAGTGAAAACAGGAGCATATGTTACAATCTACAAAAGGTAAATAAAGATGAAACAAGAACATCCACGAAGAACACAAGATATAACTGGTTTGGCTGACTGTCTACTTTCACGGGAGAACAAGAAGGAATAATCCACTATTACCAATAAAGATTACAAGAACTAACTTTACATTCTTTGATCTTTAAGTTTGAACCTCGCTATAGTATATCTAAGTCTCTCTTTATACTCTCTTACCTCAACTTGATCCTCTCTAGTGTATCCTCACACCGCTCCTGTGTCTTAGGATTTCTAGTGCTTAAACTCTCGTTATATAGACCTAAACCTAGGTCAAACCATGCGAAAGTTGAAAGTCTAGCCGCCGTAATAATATGCTGTTGTGCCCCAGATCGATCGGTCAAACACAGGTTTCGATTTCTCTGTCTTTTGCAAAGGTCATGCACCTGTATTTGCCTTCTTTTCAGTCCTCTAACACTGTTCGGACGTTCTATCGAACATAGATACTGAAATTTAAGACACCAAACCCAACAAGATTGAGACTTTGAATAGCTAAAGTTTATTCAATAAAAACTATAACTACTAAGAATCTCAATTTTTGTCTCGATCTATTATTGATTCCGTAGTTAATTGTTTGTGCAAATAGTGTTTTCAAAAATCATATTTGGCCTGCGTCAATCAACCCTTTGACAACCGCACTACATACCGTGATAGCCACCATCACTATCACTTTTCTTTCTTTCTTTTTTCCCTTATTTTTCTTTTCACACTCTGTTGTTATCAACTCTCATGTAAGGTGGGGTCTCTTTTTCTCAAATTATTTTGTAAACACACCTCCACAAGAATTATGTTAAGAGGGGACGTATATTTAAAATTATATATTGTAAATTGAAGAATTATTTAAAAAGTTCATATTGATTGCATATGATTTGATTTACACTTGATCAGGATAACTTTTTATATTTTAAAAATAATATATGACAGTTAAATTATATCAATTTTAAAAAAAATATACAATTTACTTTTAAAATTAGTACTTATCCTTTATTTTATAGTACTAATGTAATTACTCATGAAATTTAATAAATTTCATTTTTTTAATTTAAATGCTTTTTGAAGTGATTTTTTTATTATGTAAGTACTGTTTAATCATTGAAGCACATTGTCGTAATTACTAAAAAAAAACTATTAAAAAAATAAAAAAATTTCCATTTTTTAAAAGAAATGGAGAGAAATCAAACACCTTTCAATCACATCAATTTTGTGAAAATAACTTTTTAGGCAGCCCCAACTTTTTGTTCAATCGAACCAAACTTTCTTGACTTTCGATCGTGATGTGCCTAAAAAAAAAATAGTATGGTACTGTGTTTTGTTTTGAGATATTTTTTTAAATATATTTTTATGATCGAATTCGTTTATTATGTAGAACTCATTAAGCTTGTTAGGTATTAAAAATTTTAGATTCATTTGATACCTGTAACTAAGTGATTGAATAAGATTTACTAATATTTTTTTATAAATAAATAAATAAAAATTATATTTTTTTAAAAATTATCTAAACAAATATTACTCAATCACATAGTTACAGGTAAATCTAAATATGTTATATGAATAACAAATTTGACGAGTTTTACATAATAAACAAATTCAATTATAAAAATTTATTTTAAAAAAATACCTCCATACAGGCGCAGCACCGTGCTGCGCGGCAGCACGGTCCCTGGCTCCAACTTTCTTAAGTTTTACTAGCAACCACAATAATGGTAGAAAAACGTCTGAAATATATTTCGAGTGCAGCGCAGTTGTTCTTTTTAAGACGAAATTTTAAGGTCTATCGTATAAGAGTTTGAGTAAATGTTCAAATTCTGATAATTGTGCTTCTGAACTTAATTGAGGTGTGTTATGAAATCGATTCACATATTTAATATTTATTTTTAGTCTAACCCGAGATTAAACAAGTCGATTCTAATTCAAATTTTTACGAGAGCTAACCAGAGGATTTAGCTGTATACCAAAAAAAAGACATCTAAAATATATATATATTTTAATTATTTTTAAACTAAAGTGCTTGACATTTCTAAAGCCTACTAATTTTGTTTTCCTTTTTTTTATCAATAAAATAGTCTATATGATTCTCAAATATATTATTTTTAAAAAAAATAAAATCATTATAATATTCTCAATAAAAAAGTCAATTGTACTTATTATTTTTTTTAAAAAAAATTGTATAAATATTTGAAACACTATAATATAAAAAATTTTTATAATATATTTAACATTTTTATAAAAGAATAATTACCCTACACAAAACTGACTTTAAGCTGCGTTATTTGGCTTTTTGTTTAAAGCTAAAAGCCAAAAAGCTTGATTTGGCAACCTCCAACTTTTATTAGTATTTTTGTTTTTATCCTTTTTAGATTTTTTTTCTAATAATTTTAAATATATCCTTATTTATTTTTTATTAACCTATAAATCAAAAATTAAGAAAAAAATTTGTACCAAACAACCAGACGTGGAGTGAATTTCGGAGAATATTTTTGATTTAACAATGCTTGAATTGAACTTTACAATGCATTATTCATATTTGTGGTCACGGGTCTCTCTCGAGTCCCGTTAGTATATTGATGCTGTATTTAATTAATATTTATAATTTTAAAAAATAATATTATATTACAAAGCAATAGTTATAATATATTAGTATAATTTCACATTAAATTTTTATAAATATCGTACTTATATTTGATAATTCCACTACATCGGCATATTTAGGAGGTATTTCTATTCATAGAATAATTTCTTATAAAATTATTTATTTTATATATAATTTATTTTACAGAGTTCATGTCTGATTTGTTCCGTCACGTAATAATATTCAATTAATTAATTATGTACATAAATAATATATAGATTATTATCTATAAATTAAATAATGTAATAAAATAAAATCTGACATGAAACTCAATATGATCCAACAATACAGTTCCCTGTTGGGTCAAGAAACATTAGAAAAATTGCATTCAGCGGATAAGGTTTTCCCATCGAGACAAATATGATTTGATGGCATTGATAATATATAATATATTGATAATTAATATAGTAAATATTAAAATTAAATAATTTTAAATTATAAATACTAAAATAGTGGCAGACACATGTGTGTAGTTATTTTAAATTAAAAACTGTAATAAAGTAATCATTCTATAAAAAAATTGAATTTGCAAGTAAGTCCTTAAAATTAATAAAATAGAATTTATACAAACAATGAAAAATATAACATTAAGGGTAATTTTATCAACTAAAATATATACAAAAATTTAATTTAATAAAAACATCAATTAATGTTCTTCTTTTATATAATAGAATAAATTTGTAATCACATTTATTGAATATGTGAAATATAAGAGTAAGCAGTGAAGTAAATATTGCCAGCATAGTTTTTTACTTTTAAGAGTAAATATTGTATGGATATCTATATGTGCAAAGTGTATTAATATATATAAAAATAATAAATTTTGTCTTTAAAAATATATTGATATTGAAAAAAATTTATGCTTATTATCTTATTAATCACCGCCCAATGAACAGTGGTTAGCATGACTCTTAAATAAATTAAAAATATATATAATTTTAATTATTAAAAAATAAAGAGAGCTAAAAAAAAGTTATTTTGACTTATAATAAGAGTTTTTATGCTTAACAAAAACAATTTAGAAAATGTCTTTTTTTATTTTCCACTATAATATAATTACCTAAAACTAGGGAAAAAATAATTAAAATACAAAAAGTTCTCTCATATATATATATATATATATATATATATATATATATATATAA
>JAOTRH010476818.1:0-26017 GCA_034768845.1 Heliamphora exappendiculata
ACTAATAATTTACTAGTTTATTATATTATATAAGTTTATAGTTTTTATAGTAAACTAATAAAGTAGTAAATTTATAAACTAATATTATAAGTTATAAATATGTAGTTTATTATTAGTTGTTACTTATTACTTATTAGTTTATTATTTATTTATTATTATGGTGATATATTTTATTAGTTTTTAAGTTTATATTTTATTAGTTTTTGTAGTTTATACCTTATTATAAGTTTAACAATTAAATTCAATAAGTTTGAACAATTAAAATAATAAAATATAACATAAATTTTATTAATCAAAAATAAAATTTTAACAATTACATTATATTTTACACATTATAAGCGTATTGTATACTTTCAGAAAAAAAGAAAAATTGCATCACTATAGGTCAACTACATCCTAACTGGGTTGGCACATACAAGCCTAATAATCTTTTGCATTATTCTCTATTTAAAATATATTACAAATGAAATGTAAAATTACAAATGTAAAGAAATAACATTTACATATTCAAAAAATAAAAATAAAAATTAGTTTGAGCTTGATAATTTTTCAAGCATTCCACAGGTTATATGTGAGACCCCGACCTGTTTCATTTTTGAAATGATTTAAGTGGAGTTAATGCATGTTTTAGGTTTATGTTCTTAAAACGTGTTTGGTTGCATTGAATTGGACGAAAAATGTTATTACGATTTCTTTTGAGATTGTTTGACTTGTGTGTTGTCCATGGTTTTCGTAAGGGCTGCTTGGTTGGTTGTTTTTGGACCTACGCTTAGATACTAGAAACGGTTTGAGAACTAGTAGCAATTCAGTCGACTGACTGGACAGTATGGTTATCAAGTCGACTGGATTAGGGGATCCAATCGATTAACCTGTGGCGGTGGGTGTTTTTCGAGATTTCAATAGCCTCATCCAGTCAACTCGGTTGGGGATTCAATCGACTGAACCCTTGTTTTTGTGTGTGGTCTATAAATATCAAACTTTTGGAGATATTTTGGGATATTATTTTTCAAATATGGGTTTCTCCTCATGAAACCTCTACCTTCTCTCGAGATTTTGATGGGCCCGGGGCTTGGTTTTCAAAGATGGAACAACAGATCCTTGATGTTAGTGCCGGGGGATTCACGTTCATTTAGACAGAATCCCATTTCGTCGAGGTTCATTTTTTGAGGCGTCGATCTTTTGGCTCAATGAGCTAGAATTCGAGACTATATTGTCTTTAAAGGGTGCTACGTGCAGTTATACGCTTTTCTACCAATTGAAAATATTTTAAATATTGTATTTCATGTTTAAACCATGTTTGTTCGGATAAAAAGCATATTTTGTGCTTTTTTCTTGATTTATTACATGATATGGACTTGTGGATGTTCATGGTTTTCAAAAATGTAGTTTTAAAAATGGAGAATTTATGAAAATATTAAAAACCGTGTTTTAGAGGTTTGGAGCTAACCATCAGGGTTGAGTCTCAGATTTGAAACGTTTTGATAGAAACGGTGGAAATATTTTTTTTTTTAAAAATATTTTTGATTGATCTCCATGATTGATGGATGATGTGGCAGTTGGCTATTAGATTTTTATACATGTTTAATTTATAATTATGGAAATATTTTTAAGTTATGATGTGGGTTTGGCGAGAGGAACCTTTTGGGTTCGACTCGTGTGTATGTATTTTGATGTAAAATTAAAAGGATCAATTTTGGGATCTAAGGATCGAGCAAGTCGAGGCACGAGTTGCTCTACAGTGAAAGGCTAAAAAACTATGCAGATTGGGTTTCTCTGCCCGTCAGCTAGTAAATCGGGAAAGGACGTTAGTTATGTTAGGGTATAGAAGGTTCCATTACTTCCCGGGGCCTGTGTGGCCAGGTTGATTGTAACTCTACTTGGGTCTATATGCTCGTCCGGCGTTCGTGCCTATGTTTGCAAACCACGAGTTAGCAAAATATGAAAACGTGCGTGTGTGCGTGCGTTGTTGTGACTCCGTATAGAACTTGTCATTACCTAACAGGTCTTAAATGATTCATGAATAGGTAATGGGCAGGAGTCTATAGTTGTTACCTTTTTCTCGGCTATGTGATCCAAGTGAAAAAATATCGTTTTGTTCTCGGCTGTGTGTTCCGAGTGGGAAATAACGTTTTGGTTACTATTTTTCTTTAATTGTGAAATGTTATTTGTATTGTTGAAATGCTTGGTTTTGAGGATGGAAAATCGTTTTGGAGGCTCATGGGAGTTTGATGGAAAACTTGGGGGTTTTATAAAGTAAAACCGTTTTGAGGCTCATGTGGTTGAGTTAAATTTATGCTATGTGATTGCATATCCTGCTTTACTGCATTATAGTATATTTCTATTGGGCTTTGACTCACGTAATTAGATTTGTTAAAACCTTTTTCAGGTGAACGTGGTCCAGTAGGTTGACCTTGAGGTGCCCGAAGGTGGCTGATGATAAGACTCTGATGGTTTATCTTTGTTAGGTAGTTTATACCTTGTATATGGATCATGTTCTGTTATAGCATGTTGTAAGCATATGTAATTTTTGTGGCCATGGTGCCTATGTATGCATGATTTACATTTTTTGAGAGAAACAATGGGTTGGTTGTTATTTTTTCTTATTTTTTATTACGATTTTCGTTGGTTGGTGCAACCGTTTACGAAAAGGATTTTCAAATAATTTATGCTTCATTCAACCTCTTATGCTTTGAGAGAGATTTTAGATCGACTTGCACTTCTTTTAAAAGGTAATTTCTTTACCCAAAAAGTGTATTTTTTTTAAAAGCTTGGTTCTTGGGGCCATGACCGTAGTCTTTTGGACCCCTCTTTTAAATGAAATAAACTCTCAATAGTGCATTTTACAAAGATTTTAGCATCATTTTGGCTTTATGGTTTTTCACCCGTTTGCATTTGGGTAGTTTTGGTGGTTATTCATAGGCTTTTTGCGTGACCCAAAGTTTGGGGCGTGATAACTTAGTATTAGAGCTCTCGATTCGAATACCTAAGAGCCGTGGAAAGAGGGTGCATCACTATGTGAGGAAAGATGTGTGTGTGTGTGCTTAGTTGCCTGTGCTTATGTTTTAACATGAGCATGTTAGCTTATTGAGCATGTGGATACTGTGCATACGTGAGTATGGAGATTGGATCTTATGATTGATTAGTCTTGCCTTCGGGCGTTTGGATTAACCAACTTGGGAGCCAAGTTAAAAACGCGTTTAGTTGACGTGCTTTTTAATAGGGAGTTTAAGTAGGTTATCCAAAACGACGTGTCATTCTTATCTGTTCTCCTCGGTATGTGTGATGTGTCTGGATAATCATTTTGGTTATGTGTCAACATGATTATATGGTATGCATTAGAAATAACATGATAGGTTGTTGTGTTTTGTATTTCTGTTATATATGAACTATATACCCTTAGAGACGATGAGACCATGGTTTCGGTCTTGGATGTGTGACGCGGTTGTAGTGGTTGCTGAAAGGCAAGGTTATGGGTTGAGTGCTGACCGCTTGGTGCGTTATGGAATTCGACGGTTAGTTGGGTTTAGCCATATGAGGTTGGCCTTGGTTGGCAAACTGTTGAGTGTTAGCACGAGCAGAGTTTGTTCGGGTGCAATTGAAGCATGGTTAGTGGCTTGGTTTTGGTAGCTGGCTCCTCTTAAGAGTGTGTTACTGGAGGTTGTAGTTGTGTTATGGATAGCCTTATGAGTAGGGGTGATGGGGTGTCGGAGATCCTGGGAAATCAGTTGTTATGAATGGATTTGTGGATAGTGGTAATCCCTTTCAGGTAAGGTTTACTGTACATGATTTTGACCATGTGATGGATTAAGTACATCGTGAGGCATATTATGTCATGTGTTGTGTACTCAGGATGGGGTATAGACGAAAACATAGTAGATAGAAGTGTGGTAATCCTTAGTCGGGTATATGTTGAGATGGCAGAACGTAAGTGGTTCTGGGAATATCCCTTGCTACCGGGATGGAATTGGTAGTCAGAGTAGTGTCTGGTGACTTAGACGTTGTATACCTTCTTAAGATTTGAGAATTGAGTTACGGGTGAGTAAGCTCAAGGTTATGGGAATAAATATGAGTTGTAGTTATGCTGGGATGAGCATGGGTCGCGACAGTGTTGGAATGTGTAAGGATTCAGGTTACGATTCTAACATGCGACGAGTATCAGTTATGTGGGATTTCGAGGAGAATGCAAGTTCATGGTTTGGTTATTATCGTAGTGATTAGGAGATCGTGCTTAGGAACCGTGCTAGGTGCATGAGGTTTGAAAGGACCGTAGAAGGGTTCGATAGTGTGGTTTAGCTGGCCTAAGATGATAGGTGAGAAATCGTGGGTTACAATACCTATGATTGATGTGTGCATTGAGAGAAGAAGTGCAAAAGGTGTCTGCATGGTTGTGGGAGTTATTAGTAACTCTGGATGAAAGGTCTCAAGAGTGGTTTCCCTTCGTTTGATGCCGTGCACTTTATATGTGAGTTGCTTGGATAGTGGGCCCGAGGCTGTGACATGGCTGTGGTTCGCCTAGCAGGAGTTAGGTGAGTAAGCACAACCTTGTGAAGTGAGGTCTTAGCACGATAGGAATGTTGACGTGTGTCTCTGTGTATGAGTGGTGATGAGCTTATAGTCCTATGGGATGCGTTGTATATGGTATGAGGATTGATGGTGTTCGTGTGTGTGCAAATGAGGTTAGAGAGTTGAGAGCTTGGTGTAGCGAATGATCTGAGTATCACGATCGAGGTTGACGACAGCTGTTTGACTGTGGTCAATGTGGCCTCAAGGTAGGATTTATAGAGTTCTTTGGAGGCTAAGTGTTGATGGGTACTGGGAGTACGCTGAGGTTGGGTCCTAGTTTTTTGTTGACCCTTTTCTTTTCTCTGGACGGAGAGAGAGTGTCCTTGTAGACGGTGATCTGGTGTGAATTGTTTCATCTTGGTTAGATGTAAATGCTAGGATCTTGATTGATTTAGATTTGGTTGTGTTATGAGAGTGTGAAGATCTCTATGGATTTTGTATCCATGTTGTGATCCTTCGAGCGGTGCCTCAGGAACTTGTATCGTCGTGATAGGGTGATTGGAAGATTGATTCTTCATGGTTTCAACGTGTGGTTGTACCTCTAGCTCTTGGCAGAGTGAAAGTTTTATCGGGATAGTGCGGTTGGGATATTTACATGAAGGGTTCTAGTAGATGTTTGAGAGTCTGGATTTGGGTTCTGATTAGAGCTTTGAACGGCTCAGAGTTCTTAGAGTTGAGGACTGGTCACTGACTGCAGTACGTGTTGTGTTTTGGCATAACCGCTGTCTGGATGGAGGTCTCGAGAGTTTTGTAAGGTATGAGTCAGGAAGGCAATTGCTAAGTGTAAGAGGTAAGTCTTGGGTTCGAGTATTCAGCTACTGTGGACTAAAGGAATTGGTGTATGAGCTATGAGTTTGGGTTGATGTCAGATGACAGTCATCATGTTTGTCTTGTCGGATGACGGCAATTATGTGTGACTTGAGGTTGATCTGTAGTCTTGATATCAGTGATCTAATGGTAAGATGCTGGGATGTGCAATGACATGCTGTTGCACGGGAGTTATGATTAGGCTTATGTAGGTTATTGGATACCTACAAGATGTTCTGTCTGCATGACGTGTTTAGTCAAGTGACTCGTTAGGGTCAGGTGGCTTTGTGGCTGTGATGCCGGATTGGTTTTTAGTTGTGTGGAACCTCGTCTGGGATAATGGTGTGTTACCTAGTGTTTCTCTAAGGCGAGAATTGTGATTCTTGATGGAAGATCTGATAGAGGATGAAGGTTTAGATGAAAGTGAGCTTCTCTAAGGAGTCGAGTGTTTATGTTGTTGCTCACGGATGGACGGATGGTGATGTAAGCATCAGTAGGGTAGCGATGTGTTACCAAAGTGGGTGGTCATCAGGTGACCGTCAGAACTTGAGTAAAGTTTGTGCGTGTAGTATGTGACTTCGTGTGATCGATGTCAGGGTTCGATGCCGTGTGTTTGGACTCGCGAAGTTGATCGTCAGTGTGCATTGTGAGGTGCGATTGAGCTAGTAAGTGGCAGTGTGACTAAGAGTGATAGTCTCTATGTTCTAGAGTAAAGTGTTTGGGATCAAGTTCTATGGTGGATTGGTTTCTTGTTATGCGTTTGTCACTGTGATGGCTTGTGTTCGGCGAGAGTTATGTTTCGTGGTCTTGTAGTGGGAGTTGGTGTTGGAGGCAAGACTACCAAGATCTTTGTTTTTGCAAGCGATTAATGGAAAAAATTAACTGAACGGGCAATCGCCAAAATGGGCTCTAGATAAAACTTTTGATGACGAACGATTAAAATAAAACCCGTGCATTCGAAGTTAATTTTGAAAAATACTTTTTTACCGGTCGAATCTTCAACTATGATTTGAATCCGAGTTGAAGCTCCTGTCAGATCTTCTACTGTATTCCCTTACGCGATTCTCGAACGTAGTGTGGGTTACGGGCTATCGAGTACTCGTACTGGTAGAACCCAGATATATTCAGTCTCGGAAGATAAGTTATGTTATAAGACTGGTTCAGCCTACCCGCATATATATAGGGTTATAGCAGGGACTTGGAGAGTAATTATGAGTAAGATTTTCAGTGGAACACAGACACATATCAGCAGTTTCTGTAATTAAGCAAACCTCATAGCGGTATCTTCAATTTCCATAAAATACTTAATTGCAGTTCACACAACTAAAGAACTATAATTGCATTCTGACCCATAATCTCAAGATCATATAGCATTGAGCTCCTGTTAATAAATGCTTACCATTTCTCTTGACGTTAAGATTTTTGATATCTGCCAATTAAATTTAATTACTGATAATTTAATTTAGTGATGTGAACTGTAATTCATTATTTTATAGAAATTACAGAAACTACTGCTGGTTTTTTATAATTGCAGATACCGCTATGCGTCTTTCTTTAATTGCAGAAACTGCTGGTAGGTGTTTGTGTTCCACTGTAAGTCTAATTCATAATTACTCTCCAGGTCCCTACTGTAGTCCTATATATATGCGCGGGTAGACTGAACTAGTTTGAGATTGATAGTTCATGTATCATTATTGAGATATTATTTGTCTTTCAAAAACTTAAATATATCGGGGTTCTATCGGTACAAGTTCTCGGGGGATCGTATCCCACACTAAGTTCGAGGATCGCGTAAGGGGAACAGTAGAAGATCTAATTGGAGCTTCAAATTGGAATCAAATCGTAGTTGAAGATTAGATCTATAAGAGGTATTCTTCTAAATTAACTTTGGTTGTACAGATTTATTTTTGATAGTTTGACGTCAAAAATTTTTATTTGGAGCCCGTTTCGGCGTTTGCCCGTCCAGTTAATTTTTTACTAATTAATCATTTTCAAAAATAATGATCTTGACAGTTTTGCCTCCAACACTTAAGCCCTTCCGCTTAACTTATTTGACCGCTAAATAATTAAATCCACCTGCAGGGTTCGACTCGGTAAAAACTTATAAGCTTCCTTAAGGGGGTATCGTCAATCCCAATCTTTCGGGACGTGGATTCCATCAGTAATTAATATTCGCCATATAAATAATACCGCTATCCAACTCACAGGGAATATAGACCCATATAAGATCGCACTCTCTAATAAATCAAAACAATGAATATTAAATATATGCAAATCAATAATTATTTTATGATTAAGAGGATAAGCACTATTAATAACAACCTTGGAGTATGAATGAATTTATATGGTCAGTATAAAATTAATTATCTCAAATGTTTCGTTCAATACACACAAAGTGTACTAGCACAGAGAGTCGAAGTCATAAACGACGCTATTATCTATTCCCCATAATCAAGACAGACCTACTAAAACTCTGTGCTACAGTCGTATCAATGGTATGGCCATTTCTATCTAAATTGTGAACATAAAACTTATATTCTGTAAGAACTTAAAATCTGATCTTCTGTGTGCAAGCCGTACTCTACACACTAGATTAAATACTATATAGAATATCGGTAATTTATGCATAACATTAAAAAAATGATACACATACATTGCTCATAAAGTTTTTTATAAAATAAATAAATAATTTTATTAAAATAAAATTAAATACTAAAAATATGTTTTTTAGTATACAAAGCCTAACAATCTCTCACTTATATTCAAAACTATGCTGCCATACATCTAACTCCCATGTCCTCTACATGACTATCAAAAGTCTTAGCTGGTAAGCTCTTTGTAAAGGATTTACAACGTTGTCTCCTAATGTAAGCGCTATGTCTGACTGAAAATCTGAGTCAATGTACCCCAAAGGTACTAGACTGTTTACCTGGTAAATCAACTCATAAACCTTAGTCCTTTTCAAGTACTTGATTATATTCTTTTTTGTAGTTCAATGCTTCCTGCTCTATATTAGACTGATATCTACTATCCATGCCAACGGCAAAACAGATGTCGAGTCTGGTGCAAAGTATAGCATACATGAGGCTTCCTACCGCCGAAGCATAAAGAACCACCTTCATCTTCTCTATCTCATAAAGTGTCTTAGGACACTGATTCTTGGATAGAGTGATTCCATGCTTAAAAGGGAGAAACCCTTTCTTGGAATCTTGTATTCTAAAACGAGCAAGGATATCATCGATATACTTTTCTTGTGATAAGCTCAACATCCTTTATTTACGATCTCGCACAAGCTTGATCCCAAGGATGTGACTGGCTTCTCTCAAGTCCTTCATATTGAATTGCCCAGATAACTATACTTTAACCGTAGATAATGTCTCCATATCATTTTTGATGAGCAAGATATCATCTACATAAAGTAGTAGGAAGATCACCACGCTTCCATCACGCTTCTTGTACACACAAGACTCATCTTAACTTTGATCAAAATCATAAGACTTAATGGTTTGATCAAACCGAGTATTCTAAGACCTCGATGACTGCTTAAGTCCATAAATGGATCTCTTAAGCTTACACAACATGTGTTCCTTGCCCTTTGTAATGAATCCATCTGATTATATCATATAGATACACTCGTCACGATTTTTATTAAGGAAAGTTGTCTTGATGTCCATTTGCCAGATTTTGTAATCAAAATGAGTGACAATGGATAAGAGAATTTAGATAGGCTTAAGCATGAATACTGGCAAAAAAGTTTCCTCATAATTGATCCATTTTTTCTAAGTGAACCCTTTAGCAACAAGCTTACCTTTAAAGGTTTCAACCTTCCTGTCTGCTCTTCTCTTCCTCTTGTAAATCTACTTGCATCCAATGGGTTTTATCCATTCGGGTGGTTCTACAAGTTCACATACCTGATTGGAATACATAGATTCCATCTCTGAATTCATAGTCCTTTGCCAAAGATCTGTATCTTTGTCTTGAAGTACTTTATTGTAGTTATAGGGCTCGGTATCTAGTTCTGCTGGGATCCTGTTAAAAGACTCTCCCAAGAACATATACTGGTCAGCTTGATGAACAACCCTTCAACTACGATAAGGCACTACCTGTGTTTGTGTAGTAGCAGTAACACGCTGTGCAGAATCAGAACCCTATGCATCAGCACCCTGTTCTTAATTTGCACCTATCCCAATAATCCTCCCACTACGACGAAGTAATGGGATATCAGTGACTTGTTCTTCCGTTCTACTGGTATTTGTTCTCAATTCTTCTAGAACAATATTCCTTTTGGGATTGTGATCGATAATATAATCTTCTTTTAATAATTGGGCATTGGTGCTAACAATGACCTTATGATCCTTAAAATTATAAAATAGACCACCCTTCGTTCCCTTGGGATACCCTACAAAGAAACAAACTTTTATTCTCGATTTTAACTTACTCGTGTTCCCTTTCAGCACATGTGTTGGATACCTCCAAATCTGAATGTCTTTCAGACTAGACTTACGCCCAGTCCACAATTCTATGGGAGTAAATGGTACTGACTTAGAAGGTACCATGTTCAGAATATAAGCCGCTGTATCTAAAGTGAGTTCCCAAAACGAATTGGGTAAACCTGAATAACTTATCAAGGACCTTACCATTTTCATAAGAGTCCTATTCATTCTTTCTGCTACACCATTTTGCTGCGGAGTGCCAAGTGTAGTTAACTGGGATGTAATATCATCTAATGACAAGTAGTCCTTAAACTCTCCAAAGAACTATTTCCCACCACAGTTGGATCGTAGTGATTTGATATTTTTACCCAGATGCTTCTCTGCCTCCGCCTTGAATTCTTTGAATTTCTCAAAGTATTCAGACTTATAGTGCATCAGCTAAATGTATCCATACTTTGAGTAGTCATCAATAAAACTGACAAAGTACTCAAAGTCACCTCTAACCCAAATTGTCATAAGACCACACACATCAGAATGAACCAGCTCCAACGGTTCTTTAGCTCTATAGCCTTTGGCCAAAAAGGGCATCTTAGTCATCTTACCCTCTAAGCAAGATTCACAGACTAGAAGTGCCTCCACTTCCAATGAACTCAAACGTTTGGTTCATTAAAGAAGGAAACTTTCTCTTATATGGTAATATAGATGTATTATTTGTGTCAGTTGGTTGTAGTGTAAGAGAGATTGAAGCAATAATATAAAGATCATCCAGCAATGTACCAAAATAAATAACCCGTTTATTATCCTTAATAAACCATAGAGTTATTAAAATAAACTAAATATCCGCCTTTAGTCAATCCAGAAACGAAAACTAAGTTTCTTCTTATGATAGGTACATAAAGACATTCTCTCAATATTAAAATCCGATCTCTACCAAAACTAAGAGTGACATCTCCTACTTCAACTGCTGTTACCTTTGTATTATTACCCATATGCAGGTAAATCTCTGCATCACTCAGTTGTCGAATTTTTTGGAACACCTGTAATGAATTATAGATATGATTAGTGGCTCCCATATTTACACACCAGGTATCGATAGATAACACTGCTAAATATGTTTCCATAACATATTTTTTTCCAGTACCGGGTCTGATTGCAGTGAAAATATCTGCTTTTAAGCTTTTTCACACCAGTCCGTGGCCCACTAACTATTCTGAAAATTGTATCTTCTTATTTTTGAACTTTTTTCTTCTTCATGCCTTTCGGTCCAGAGAAAGAATATTTTTCAGAATCAAACACATTTTCTGGTATTGAAGGAATAACCATTATAGTTAAAGCTATATCCAAGTTATATTTTCAGTTAATAATATCTGTTACAGTCGTCTATGACTGTCTTAGTTACGAGGAATAAATTAACATTTATAGTTAAAACATGATATGTATATATCTCGATTTTATGATCTAAGTGAAACACTTAGGTGTTTTAGTTTCGCTTAGAGAGTTAGCTGTTTCAATCCTTGTTCGCATTTGATTTAGAGTCCTGAATGCATCAGGCCTTCCTAATACTATCTGATATATACTGATATATCATATCAATCTCGTATATAACAAAAAATCAACACAAAGTAACCCCGGGAGAGAGAAACCGCCAGACCACCACCAGCCACTGCCGGTGCCGCCTTGCCGCCGCCTTCATGCGGCTCATACTGCCTCATCCGGGTTTCATTTTCGACGAGCTTTATATCGTTGAAAAGCTCTCAAAATATAGAAATTTTCTGTCAAAAAAATCTTCTGGAAACATGCCCAAACAATGGCCGAAAAAACTGTTCGAACCTCAAAAAATGCTACTTTCCATAATAACATTGCGCAGGTAACTTCCTAGGGCTTTTTCGACCTCTTTCCGAACTTGATTTTTGACGTACTTTATATCAAAAGAAAGAACTCAAAAAGTAATATTTTTCTATGAAAAAACCTGCTAAAAAACAGCCCAAAGAACTATCGAAAACACTGCCCAAAGCTACTGCTGCCGCACCCAGCGTCGCGGCCTTTAATCGCCAACTTCCCGAGGCTGTTCCGACCTCATTCGAACTCTATTTTTGACGCATTTTATATCGTTGGAAATATCTTGAAAATTAGAATCTTTATGTCAAAAAATATTCTCAAAAATAGCCTAAAAAACTTTCAAAAAACTGCCTAGAAGCTGATGCTGTAGCGCTGTCGCCGCCAGAAAAAAATTGCTGCTATTTTTTTCCTTTTTAATGCACTATTTGGCCTATTTTTTTCTTGGTTTTTGATAGTATTTTGAGGTATATTTTACTGCTATTTCATGTATAAAAATCTTTCCAAAAAATAGTTTTAAAAATAGCCCAAAAATCATAAAAACTGGCACCAAACCGCCACCGGCAAAGCCGTCGGAACTAGGCTATTTTGATGATTTTTTTTTTGCTATTTTTGAAAAGTTTGTTATGCTATTTTTTTACATAGATACTGTAAAAAAACTCACCCAAAAAAATCATTTAAAACTATTAAAAACTTACCGCAATCTGTGGCCCGTTAAAACCCGAATCACCGTTGGTGCTGCCTCCATTCTTCGTGTTTTTGGATATGTTTAATCCTTTCTTAAATAATCTAAATAGATATTTAAAAACATAAAGCTAGCTATAATATCAATCCTATGTTCTGAAAACTCACATTCAATTTATCACGATCAACTCTCGTGATTACAAAAATAATAATCATTCATAATTCAATCAAATATGAAAAAATAAATGACGATCATAAAATCGGGATTAAAACACCTGTAAAATAAAGTTAGCAACAGTTTTAAAATTATCCGGCTTCGATAATCGAAAATAAAAAATAAAACGACTCTGATACCAGTTGTTGAAGGCAAAACTGCCTAAATCTTTAGTTTTACAAACGATTAACGAAAATAATTAACTGGACGGACAATCGCCAAAACGGGCTCCAGATAAAACTTCTGATGACGAACGATTAAAATAAAACCCATGCATTCAAAGTTAATTTAGAAAAATACCTTTTTACCGGTCGAATTTTCAACTACAATTTGAATCCGAGTTGAAACTCCTGTCTGATTTTCTACTGTATTTTCTTATGCGATTCTCGAACGTAATGTGAGCTACGGATGATCGAGAACTCGTATCGGTAGAACCCAGATATATTTAGTCTTAAAAGACAAGTTATGTTATAAAACTAGTTTAGCCTACCGCATATATATAGGACTACAGTAGGGACCTGGAGAGTAATTATGAGTAAGACTTTTAGTAGAACAGAGACACATATCAGCGGTTTCTACAATTAAACAAGCATCATACCAATATAGGTAATTATGAAAACCAATAGCGATTTCTGTAATTTTTATAAAATATTGAATTACAGTTCACACTACTAAAGAACTATATTTGCACTCTAACCCATAATCTCAAAATCATATAGTATTGAGGTCCTGTTATTAAATGCTTATCATTTCTCTTCACGTTAAGATTTTCGATACTCACAAATTAAATTTAATTACTGATAATTTAATTTAATTGGCATCTTGTATTCCTTAATCCCTTCCGCTTAACTTATTTGACCGCCGAATAATTAAATCCATTTGTAGGGTTTGGCTCGGTCAAAACTTATAAGCTTCCTTAAAGGGGTATCGTCAATCCCAATCTTTCGGGACATAGATTCCGTTAATAATTAATATTCACCATATAAATAATACCGCTATCCAACTCACTGAGAATATAGACCTATATAAGATCGCAACCTCTAATGAATCAAAACAACGAATATTAAATTACGCAAATCAATAATTACTTTAGGATTAAGAGGATAAGCACTATTTATAATAATCTTGAGGTGTGAATTAATTTATATAATCAGTATAAAATTAATTATCCCAAATGTCCCGTTCGATACACACAAGGTGTACTAGCACAAAGAATCGAAATAATAGACCACACTATTATCTATTCCCCGTAACTAAGACAGTCATACTAAAATTTTGTGCTACAGTCGTACCGATGGTATGTCTATTTTCATTTAAACTGTGAACTTAAAACTTATATTTTGTAAGAACCTAAAATCTGATCTTCTGTGTGCAAACTGTACTTTACACACCAGATTAAATATAATACAGAATATCGGCTATCTATACATAATATTAAAGAAATGATACACATACATTACTCATAAAGATTTTCATAAAATAGAAAATTAATTTTATTAAAATAAAATTAAATACTAAAAATATGATTTTCAATATACCAACTCTAACAGTTGGATCTTGATTCCATGTTTTATGGAGGTTTTATGGACGACAGTGGTGTCAGTGGGATTGGCACATGCGGGCAGTCTGTATGGAGGTTGATTCTTCAAGTCGTGTTTACACCGTGTGACGACAGGTTTGGTATTTCTGTTGCTAGGGTATTTTTGCTGTTGTACAGTGTTCCTGGGTTTGCATCAGAGATTGTTGATGATTGATGGACTGGTGTTTGTCTTGAATTTTAGTGTTGAATTTTGGGGACGATATTCCTTTAAGAGGGGGAGAGTTGTGAGACTCCGACCTGCTTCATTTTTGAAATGATTTAAGTGGAGTTAACGCATGTTTTAGGTTTATGTTCTTAAAACGTGTTTGATTTCATTGAATTGGACGAAAGATGTTTTTATGATTTCTTTTGAGGTTGTTGGACTTGTGTGTTGTCCATGGTTTTCATAAGGGCAGCTTGGTTAGTTATTTTTGGACCTACCCTTGGATATTGGAAATAGTTTGAGAACCAGTAGCAATTCAATCGACTGAGGGTGTCAATCCAATTGACTAACTGGACAGTATGGTGATCCAATCGACTAGATTGGGGGATCTAGTCGACTAACCTTTGGCGGTGGGTGTTTTTCGAGATTCCAATAGCCTCATCCAGTCGACTGGGTTGGAAATTCAGTCGACTGAACCCCTATTTTTGTGCGTGGTCTATAAATATCAAATGTTAAGAGATATTTTGGGATATTATTTTTCAGATCTGGTTTTCTCCTCATGAAGCCTCTGCTTTTTCTCTAGATTTTGATGGGCCCGGGGCTCGATTTTTAGTGATCGAACAGCGGATCCTTGATGTTGGTGCCAGGGGCTTCGCGTTCATCTGGACGGAATCGAATTTTGTTGAGGTTTGTTTTTCGAGGCATGGAGCTTTTGGCTCAACGAGGTAGGATCCTAAACTATGTTGTCTTTAAAGGGTGTTACGTGCAGTTATACGTTTTTTTACCGGTTAAAAATGCTCTAAATGCTGTATTTTATGTTTAAACCATGTTTGTTTGGATAAAAAGCATGTTTTGCTCTTTTTTCTTGGTTTATTACATGATATGAACTTGTGAATGTTCATGGTTTTCAAAAAGGTAGTTTTAAAAACGGAGGATTTATGAAAAAATCTTGAAAATCGTATTTTAGAAGTTTAAAGCTAACCATCGGGGTTGAGTCTCAAATTTGAAACGTTTTGATAGAAATGGTGAAAAGATTTTTTTTTTGAAAATATTTTTGATTGATCTCCATGATTGATGGATGATGTGGCAGTTGGCCACTGGATCTTTATACATGTTTAATGTATAATTGTGAAAATATTTTTGAGTAGTGATATGGGTTTGGCGAGAGGAATCTTTTGGGTTGGACTCGTACATGTGTATTTTGATGTAAAACCAAAAGGACTAATTTTGGGATCTAAGGGTCGAGCAAGTCCGGGCACCAGTTGCTCCACGATGAAAGGCCGAAAAATTACGCAAATTGGGTTTCTCTGCCTGTCAGCTAGTGAACCGGGAAAGGACGTTAGTCGTGTCGGGGTATAAAAGGTCCTGTTACTTCCCGAGGCCTATATGGCCAGGTTGATTGTAACTCTACTTGGGTCTATATGCTCGTCTGGCGTCGGTGCCAATGTTTGTAAACAACGAGTTGGCAAAATATGAAAACATGCGTCTGTGCGTGCGTTGTTGTGACTCCGTATAGAACTTGTTATTACCTAACATGTCTTAAATGATTAAAGGATAGGTAATGGGCAGGAGTCTATAGTTGTTACCTTTTTCTCAGTTGTGTGATTCAAGTGGAAAAATATTGTTTTGTTCTCGGCTGTGTGTTCCGAGTAGAAAATAACATTTTGGTTATTGTTTTTCTTTAACTATGAAACGTTATTTGCATTGTTGAAATGCTTGGTTTTGATGATGGAAAATCGTTTTGGAGGCTTGTGGGAGTCTAATGGAAAACTTATGGTTTTATGAAGTAAAACCGCTTTGAGGCTCATGTGGTTGAGTCAAATTTATGTTATGTGATTGCATATCCTGCTTTACTACTTTACTGCATTATAGTATGTTTTTATTATTTTTTGGCTCACGTAGTGGGATTTATTAAATTTTTTTTAGGTGAACGTAATCCTGTTGGTTGACCTTGAGGTGCCCAGAGGTGGCTAATGACAAGACTAATGTTTTGTCTTTGTCAGGTAGTTTATACCTTGTGTATGGATCATGTTCTGTTGTAGCACGTTGTAAGCATATGTAATTCATACGGCCGTGGTGCCCATGTATGCATGATTTACGTTTTTTGAGAGAAATCATGGGTTTGATGTTATTTTTTGTAGTTTCTTATTACGATTTTCATTGGTTGGTGCAACAGTTTACAAAAAGAATTTTCAAATGATTTATACTTCATTCAAACTCTTTTGCTTCAAGGGAGATTTTAGAACGACTTGTACTTCTTTTAAAAGGTTATTTCTTTACCTAAAAAGTGTATTTTGTTTTAAAAGCTTGGTTCTTGGGGCTATGACCGTAATTTTTTGGGATACTCTTTTAAATAAAATAAACCCTTAGTAGTGCATTTTACAAAAGTTTTAGCCTCGTTTTAGCTTTATGATTTTTCACCCGTTTGCATTTGGGCGATTTTGGTGGTTATTCGTAGGCTTTTGGCGTGACCCGGAGTTTGGGGCGTAACATTATAGTTTCTAAGTTTGCTTCTAGTCTTTTTCTCTCGTCCATTTCTTGACATCTTTTTGCTACGTAAATTGTGTCGTGTGTGAACATTAAAACTTGTACAATTTTCAGAATTAATCTGGATCTGTAGTCATTCAACACCCGTCCACTTGCACTAAAAGCTCTCTTCGAAGCAATTGTAGACACAGGAGCTGCAAGTATTATTAGAGGGAAAATTGCCAATATTATTATTTTTCTAAACAATTTTCGGGACAGACAAACGCCGAAATGGGCTCCAGATAAAACTTTTGATGATGAACGATCAAAATAAAAACTCATGCAACCGAAGTTAATTTAGAAGAATACCTTTTACTGGTCAATTCTTCAACTACAATTTGATTCCGAATTGAAGCTCCCGTCAGACCATCTACTGTATTTTCTTATGTGATTCTTGAATGTAGTATGGGCTACAATCTATCAAGAACTCGTACTAGCAGAATCTAGACAGCTTTAGTCTTGAAGACAAGTTATGAAACTGATTTCGCCTACCCGCATATTTATACGGCTATAGTAGGGACCTATAGGGTAATTATGAGTCAGACTTCCAGTGGAATACAGACACCCATTAGTTGTTTATGCAATTAAGCAAATCTCATAGCGCTATCTGTAATTATGAAACCTTACAGCGGTTTTTGCAATTTTCATAAAATACTGATTTATAGTTCACACCACTACAGAACTATAATTGCACATTAACCCACAATCTTAAGACCATCTTCCATTGAGCTCCTGTTATGAAATGCTTAATATTTTTCCCCACGTTAAGATTCTCGATACCCGCCAATTAAATTTAATTACTGACAAATTAATTGAACCGGCATCTTAAAATTTTTTAAACTTTTTCGCTTAACTTATTTGACCGTCGGATAATCAAATCCACCTGCAGGATTTGACCCGATTAAAACTTATAAGCTTTCTTAAATGGGTATTGTCAATCCCGATCTTTCGAGACGTGAATTCTACCAATAATTAATATTCACCATACAAATAATACCGCTATTTAACTTACCAAGAATATAGACCTATATAAGATTGCACCTTCTAATTAATCAAAACAACAAAATTAAATATACGCAACTCAATAATTATTTTAGGATTAAGAGCACAAGGACTAATTATAATAACATTGGGGTGTGAATTAATTTATATAGTCAGTATAAAATTAATTACCCCAATTGTCCCATTCAATACACACAAAGTGTACTGACACAGAGAGTCGGAACAATAGATGATGCTATTATCTGTTCCCTGTAACCAAGACAGGTTTACTAAAACTCTATGGTACAGTCGTACCGATGGTATGTCTATTTTTATCTAAACTGTGAACATAAAACTTATATTCTATAAGAACTTAAAATCTGATCTTCTGTGTGCAAGCCGTACTTTACATACCAAATTAAATACCATACAGAATAAAAGACATCCATACATAACATTAAAGAAATGATATATACATACATTGCTCAAAGATTCTCATAAAATAGAAAATTAATTTTATTAAAATTAAATACTAAAAATATAATTTTAAGTATACCAATCCTAACAAGTATATATCACGAGTTATCACGGATAATACTGACCACAACACCTCGTGTTGTTTATAATATTCTAAAATATCAAAATTATCTTTATCTAAATTTTCTACATCATCAAAATAACATTAGAGTTCTTATAGAACTCCCATGAATCTTAGAAAGTCACATAGTTTTTATTATAGACCAATCATCATTACGACTTCGAAATGAAGTCTTAATCACGGGTTGTGATGATTGAGGTATTATTTTAGTTTTATATTCATCATATAAATTTTTAAGTGTTTCATTTATTACTTCAAGTTGGTTTGTATTACCATAAATATTTTTTAAAAAATATTGTAAATCAATATTTTTATTCCTATGATCTAGTATTGAAGCTGTCACACCCCAAAATTCAGGGTCACGTGAAAAGCCTACTAAAACACTTTTTTTTAACAAAATATAGGTTTTTAATTGTAGAGCAATGAACCAAAATACAGCATTTGGAAGTACCCAAGATTCATCTCTCAATACAACATACATACTTTTCTATACATGCATAATATATCGCCTCAAGACTTACAAAACATGCCTTCAGAAATAGGCGTCACGTGTAGGAATACATGTTTCATAACAAAAAAAAAAAACTATTCAAGTCTTTCACCACCACGGGCACTTCTAGATCAACTCCTCGTGATCATGAACACCTGAAAAAAGTTTTAACAAATCACACTACGTGAGCCGAAACCAAATAAAAACAGACTATGATGCAATAAAACAGGATATGCAATCACATAGTATAAAGTTTACTCAATCACATGAGCCTAAAAATGGTTTTAAAACCCCAAATTTTTCATCAGACCTACACAAGTCTCAAAATAGTTTTTCATCATCAAAAGCAAGCATTTCAACAATGCTAACAATGTTTAACAGTTAAAGAAAAGCAGTAACCAAAATGTTATTTTTCACTCGAATTACACAGCCGAGAAATGATTCCTATGTACCGATTCCGTCACAGTAGGGACAGAGGTAAAAACTATAGACTCCTGCCCATTACCAATCCATGAATCATTTAAGACCTATTAGGTAATGACAAGTTCTATATGGAGTCACAATAATGTAAATCACCTAATTTACGGCCCCAAAATTCGAGGGGACAAAGCACCCTCCACTTTGTTTACGGGGATGGACCCGAAGGCACGAAGCACCTTTCTGAGCAGGTTTCCAAACTTCCACCGAGGAGTAAATCGTGCCCAATACACTTGCTATCCTGGCACATCTATAGAATCATTTCAAAGCCAACCCATAACTCGATTACAAAAATATTTTTACAATTATACAATAAAACATGTATAAAGATCTAATGGCCAACCGCCACATCATCCATCAAATATGGAGATCAATCAAAAATATTTTCAAAAATATTTCCACCGTTTTATCAAAACGTTTAGAATAGCTGAGACTCAACCCCAATGGTTAGCTCCAAATCTCCAAAAATACAAGATTTTTATAAACCATGAACATCCATAAGTCCATATCACGTAATAAACCAACAAATGAGCAAAATATGCTTTTTATCCGAACAAACAAGGTTTAAACATAAAATATGACTTTTAAAGCATTTTCAATCGGTAGAAAAATATATAACTGTACGTAGCACGCCTTAAGGATAACATAGTCTAGGATCGTACCTCGATGAGTCAAAACTCGACGCCTCAAAAATTAAACTTAGTCGAAATGAGATTCCGTCCTGATGGATGCGAAGCTTATAGCGTGGATAGCAAGGATCCACTAACTAATTGCCAAAAACCAAGCTTGGCCTCCCAAAAGTCTAGAGAGAAGGTGAAGGAAAAGAAAACTTACTCAAGAAGCTAGGTCTTAAAAATATCTAACATAAGGTTGTTATTTATAAGCTCAGTCCCGTACAAAAACTCAGTCGACTGAAAATCTACTAGAAAACCCAAAAACTCATCACCGCCTCGGTTCAGTCAACTGAATCTCCGATTGAACCTCCAACCTCAGTCGACTGAACCACCACCCAGAATATCCAATCGACTAAATTCACCCCCTTAGTCGATTGAGATGCTACTGCCACCAACCAAACACTACCGAAAATGTTTAAGGATAAACAACTTATCATACATATAATGAGAAGAACACATATAACATGCTGCTCAACTACGATGGAGCAAAAACTAACACGTCACACACACACGTCACACACACACACACACACACACACACACATATATATATATATATATATATATATATATATATAACGAAAAGAAACGAAATCAGGTCTCATTGAAGTTACTCGAAAAATATGTATTATTTTATTATAATATTTATTAAATTTATCTTTCATACTAAATATCATCTGATAATAATTTACATTGATTAAAAATTTATCAAATATTGCAATAATTGTTTTGTAATTACAGTAAAATTAATGGAGTAGTAGGAGTATAAATATAAGAAAATAATTTGGTTGTTTTATCAAAAACTTTATAAATTTTTATATATATATTTAAATTATTCAAATCACTAGGCATTAGTGGAGTAAAATTAGTTTTCATATTCATTTCAAAAAATAAATTAATTTATTTTCTTTGTTTTATTGCTAGTTGTAGCATATTATATATCAAGTTCCACATAATTTTTACATCATGTTATAATTTTTTAAATTTTATATTTTCTTGTTGACATATTTTTTTATACATATCAACTCTTTTTGCCCTATAATTTATACATTTTATTGCTAGCCTAACTCGTTCAAGAGATTCATTGTAATATTTAAGTCCTTCATCAACAATTAAATTTAAAATATGTGCCGAATAACGAATATAAAATAAAGAACCAGATAATAAAAGCTGTAAATTACATTTTAAATAGTTAACATGTCACGCCCCGAACCCTGGGGACCCGTGAACCAACCCTCGAACCGTCCCGCATAAAGGTCATCAACAATAACTTTCGTTTCATTATAGGTTTGAGTTCAAAACTTGTCTAGGAAAAATAAATTATTTTCTTTAAGCAAACATATTCACATATTAGACGTAAATATCAAATTCCAAACATATACTTTGAGTTTTCGAGAGTTCATTTACAAAAATAATATCACTACAATCATCCACTTAACTTTATGTACAAACTTAACACACAATACAAAAGAGACACTAGATCTTTCTTCTAGCCTTTCCCAAAATACATCATTTGCCCTGGTATCGCCCCTGATTCTCGAAATTTGAAATGGTTTAGTACACATACGTGAGCCGGAGCTCGTAAGATAAAAACTAACTAAAGTATTATGCATGATTTGTCAGGTGTGATGGGTGCAACTAAAGTAAAAATACAAGTTTTATCCATTCCTTATTCGTTAACACGCACACACCCACGCATAACAACTTATCCCATTCATTTATTCATTCATTATAACATCAACTCTTTATTTCGTATTTCTCATTCATTGAGCCTTTTTTTAAAATATTATGTTCATTTCCATTATCCATTTTTCTTTCTCAATACTCGATTTATTACAAAACTGTATCACAACTAATGAACCGGTGTCGGACGCTGCTTATAGAAATATCGCCCCATTCGCCCTTAATAGGCTACACGAAGCCATTGTGGAATGGGTTACACTATAACTCATCACGACACAACACATTTCGGGGGCTAACCCCAGGGCATGTGGTTCCCATCTTACGCAAGTTTTTGGTCTTTAACCGCCGAGGTGTGCAAGCCCAACTTAATCCATATCAATCTATATGGTTCATTATTCGTTAATTTCTTTCATTTTCACAAATTCAGGAGTCCAACCCATAACTAGTTCATCTCGTAATCATTTTCACATATTGTCGTCACTTCGATTCCAATTTCCAATTTTTCATTTCATTTTCAAATCAAACGCCGTTTGAGCATTCAAGTTTCTTTTCATGTCACATGCATCATAACATCAATATATAATTTCTCATAATTCACATTTTATTTACCAACTTCATAAAGTACCAACACAAAATTAATTCAATAGTGATCATATCATTTAAAGAAAAAGGAATGCACCCATCATATGCATATATAGATAAGTTTGAAACCTATTTTTCCTTCCGACTGCTTGGAATATTAAGTGACATCCATGTCAAACCACAACCCTCAAATACCCATTTTACAAATCAAAACCCACCAAAACTTATCTTAATCGACACGATTTAAAGGAAAACAAACAACAAGTTCAAAAAATATCAAAATGTGCCCAATCAAGGGTTTAATTAATATAAAAGAGTAGTCTACAAAACTAGGGTCACGATTTTCAAGAGCCAAGTCTTTTAAATAAAATACTAAAAATTTTGAAAGCTGCCCAGATCGATCGATCGATGAAAACCGATCGATCAGTCTCTTGCCTGCATAAGAGAACTGAGAAGATCAAAAGACCGCTTGATAGATCAATCGATCGGTCTATCGATTCGTCCTGCTTCAGGTTCTTTTTCAAGCTAAAAACTTGATTTTCAACACTTAAAAGATTTTTAGTACCTTTCAACACATTTCAGGTAAATAAATAATCTTTAAAAATATTAAAAGTTATTAAAAAATCTCCCTCGGGGCACAAGGGTTTGTAAAAAATCTTCACTTCTCAACTAAAAAGTTAGGGTTTCAAGGTTGATTCATCACATTCAACTCATACAAGAATTCATTGGTTCTATACATCAAATAAACATTCAGGTATCATGTTAACGTTCACATCTCCACAATATTAACCACACTAACTTATATTTACGATTGAGGTTCTTAGTTTCAACAAAGAAAAATTTAGGGTTTTCTTAGATATCAATTAAATTTCCAAAAATTCACCAGAAATCAAGGAATTCTACATAAATTAGTCTAAATCCTACCTTATATATGTTCCACCATCAAGAATCAAGCCTCTAGTGAGCTCTAATTCACCACAATTCAACACGTGCAACCACGGAGGAGCTTCTAATGAACATTCATGCTCTCCAACAGTAGCTCGCTCAAGGAAATGGAGAGATCTCGACCCCCAACGAACATAGAAAGCTCCAAGGAGCTCTAAAACCCAAACCCTAGATCACCCCTCAACTTTAGAGAGAGAAGAGAGAAGAGAGAATGAGAAAACCAACTAAAAACTCATAACATAAAGCCTCTGCCCGACACAGACCGATTGATCTGTCTAAAGACTGCTCGATTGGTTTACAGGACTGCACTGTTAGTCTGACTTCGAACAAGCGTATCTCCATCATCTGAACTCCAAATAGGGTTGTTCTTATGCTCAAATTGAAGCCTCAGAAGTCTACTTTCCAATGGTTCAAACCTCATACCAGGATTCATTTTTTATAAAATGTTATGACAAAATTAGTAAATGTATGTCACTTTTCTTCACACACTTTTCACATAATTTTGTCCGAACATATCTTTCATGCGTATCTAAGCTCAAAATACTCACCTAAAATATCATCAAGATCAAATTTTAATTTTTACTCCCATCAACATTTAATCATTTTAAAATAAAACAGTTCGGGGTCTCACATAACACATTCATTATTATAAAAAACATTATCTAAAGTAATAAAAAATATTTTTGTTGTAATGCACCACGAAACTAGTTATTGTCTAATAACTACACCTAAAGAATGACCAGTATAGAGAAATTTTACAGTTTTAAATGTATTTTTTTACATAAATTCTAATTATTATCTATAAAATGTGCTGTAATACATTGATATTCTATAGCATTTCTAGCAGTTCATAAATTAGAAGTTAAATACATTTCTTTCTTTAAAATTTGTAAATAAATCTATCAACCTGGTTTTAATTTTATCAAATCTTTGTAAAATTCTATTTCTAGTAGTATTTCTAGAAAAACATTGTAATTGAGAGAAAAATGCGTCATTCAAATGCCGGTTGTTTACTCATTAAAAATTGTTGCTCCTGTTCTATTATATAATCAACAACATAATTTTGTGTGTAGGTAGGATCATATAAAAAATTAATAATATTACCAGTTGGACCCTTACCTATCTACATTTGTGTGGTGAGATTAAGAAGTGCATTTTTAGGTGACTATAAGAATAACTACGTAAGTGGCTAGTGTCATTCGATATATTACCCAAAAGAAATTTATTACAAATTTTATATTTTGTTTTAACAATTACGGTGCCATCAGTATTTTTTTTTTAAAAAAATTTTAAAATTTTTTCACACATTTGAAACCTTTTTGCTAGATGAATCTACAAATGCAGATACAGTATCAGATGTTGATGAACTAGTGGGTGGATTAGGAATAGGAGTATGGAGAGTGGGATTAGAACCACCAGGTAAAAATGTAAAAATATTTTCTTCTTCATCAACAAAAAATATATTTGAATTCATAAATAAAATAAAAAATTATAATTTTTTAAATCGAAATAAAATTAGAGAATAGAGAATAGAGAGAGTAAAGAGATTTGTGGATGAAATTAGAGAGAAAAGGGGCCCTATTTATAGAAAAAAATATATAAAATTTTCTTTTTTTAAAAAAGCAAGCACTAGCAGTTGGGCTGGGCTCGGACAGGCCCCAACGGACACTTAATCTCGGCCTTTTATTTTCAAACACTAATGATCTGGGCCGTCCGTTCGAAGTTTGTGATCGTTAGAGGCATCTGGGTCGGGTCGGGCCTAACGACTAGCTTTTGGGTAGGGTTGGGATAGGCCAAAGTGGGCGGGCTTGGGCTCGGGCTCCTAGCGGGTGTGCTTCAGGCCGGCGGGCATGGGCTCGGGCTCCTGGCAGGAGAGCTTCGGGCTGGCCTGGCCCAGCCTGTAGAGGCCCGGTATGTAGTATTTAATTATTTTGGTTTAATTAAATTAACGAATGTGATTTCTAAAGATACATTCTGTTATGTTTGAAAATATAATAATATAAATTGGAATTAATTAAGATTAAAATGCTGGCTAACTTGAGGAGACATTGTAGAAAGAATTACAAAAAAAAATTAAATTAAATAATGTAACAAAAACACATCCTGAGACCATTCCCTGTTCAGCGCCAAACAACCCTTCCCCCGTTCTTCTCCTTTCACTTGGCGTTAAACATCCGAGAACCTAGGAGAGCACTCTAGAAAGAGAGAACAACTCAGCCCCAATCCGTAACTAACAGCGCTGTTCGGTGGATGCTTTTTTTTTAATTTATTCGGCAGCAAGTATTTCCCGAGCTGTAGCAAACCCTTTCCCTGTTCAGTGTTCTTTGCTCAGCAAACAACCCTTGTTCATAGATTTCTTGAGCCCCAGCTGCAGCAAATAGTTCCTGCACGACAAATAGCCCTTGTTCGATAAATTTTCTGAGCCACTGCAAGATTTTTTTTTGTTCGTTAATCCATGCTCGGCAATATCAGGTAGTTCCGAGCGGTGCTGCTTCCTCTTCCTCTTATTTTATGCTTTTCTTTTTCTTAGGTCTAACTTCCTCCATTAGTGAAATCTCCCTAAAATTGATGAGAACAACCTCAGATTGGGAGATACAAGGGAAGACTTGAAGCTTGTTGAGAAGAAAACTAAACTGGAAGTATCAAAAGCTCCAAGTGCCGAAACCCTAAGAGAAGGAAATTTGGGTGATTCCAAGGTGTCGTCACTACTCGAGGTAGGATCTAGACTAACCTAAGTGTTTTACATTGATTTGGGTTGAATTTCTAAATTTCCATGAAACTT
>JAOTRH010476849.1:0-16299 GCA_034768845.1 Heliamphora exappendiculata
AAAAACATGATTTTCACCAAAACATTTTAGAAGTTGAGACTCAACCCTGAGGGCTAGCTCTAAAACCTTCACAAACACGTTTGAAAAGTTTCCCAAGACTCCATTTTCAAATCATCCCTTTGGAAACCTCTGGTGACCCCCTTAAAATCATAGAACATCATAAAAAACCTCGGATAGACATCACACGAGGAAAACTTGAACCAAAACACATAATTTTCCAAAAACAGCCAGGTTCAGTCGATTGGAATCACCCTCTAGTCGACTGAAAAATACACAGGAACGAGGGAACCAAAACAAAAGCTATTTCAATCAACTGACCTCCCAGGTCCAGTCGACTGAATCTCCCACATGATGATCCAATTGACTGAACTCATAGGTTCAGTTGACTGAACTAGCCCAGATCACGTTTTGAGCTACGATTTTGGTTTTCAAACCTCAAATCAAGCCTAAAAAACACCCGTTTTGATACCTATAAGCATACCCAAGCTCAAGGCTATCATAAAACCTCGAAAGGAACACCATTCTTTCGATTTCATCCAACCAAGCGCCGAAGAACGGTTTAAACCCAAAACTGGATCTAAAACACAAATCATCTTTTCATGCGTTTTTAAACGGTAAAATAACATAAGATTACATATATTTATCCCTCATACAATAGTAGAATATGAAATCTAACCTCATTGGGTAAAAAACCCGACGTCTCGATCCACATGCAAATCTGATTTTGTCGGAATCAAATTATGACTGGATGGATACGAAGCCCTCAATGCCGATACTAAGGATCAGTAGTTAGTCTGTCAAAAATCAAACCCCGGGCCCCCGAGAAGTTAGAGAGAAGGCAGAGAGAAAATTAGAGAAAACTTAGAAGTTAAGTTTTCAAAATATCTATTTAGAAAATATTTAAGTTCTTATATTTATAGGCCTCCAAAAAAAATTTTTTTTTTTTTGAAATTTTGAAATTTGCACGGCAACTCTCTACAACCCCGGGAACCAACCCCGCATGCTCAGAGAAACTTAAACATGCATCAAAACGAGTAAATCATACACTAAACGATTATATATATGCAAATCACAACATTTACATATAAGTCTAAAAAAGAGACAGGTTCGGGTCTTACAAAATAATTATATATATATATATATATATATATATATATTTGAAGAAAGCAGGATTTTAAAAGAAGGCAAACATAATGTAGTTTACTTAGGACATAGGGGAGTATATGTGACAAATAATTTGAAAATAATAAATATAGTTTTAAAAAGCTTTAAAAAAGTTCAATAAAGACAAAAAAAAAATTTTAGCTGAAACCATGACTTTCTTTTTTCATTTAATAAATTTTTTAAGATATGGTCAAAATATTTGAACTTTTTAAATTCATCTAGTTATGAAAAATTATTAAAATAAGAACATTTAGGAAAGTATAAAATTTGTTCACCTAAGGGAAAACAAATTAAAAAGCAGGTTTTAAAAGACCAACGTCTTGTCTCCTTCTCTCCCAAATCTCCTAAGATTTTAATTCAAGTCACTGATTAAAAGCAAAGATTTCTCAGCTGGGCAAGGGTGACAGGGGCAGTAACTTAGCATCTAGTGTCTTTTTTGACCAGATCTCCTTCTCCCTATCCTCTTCGATCTACCTTGCACGTCTATCTTAATCTTTCTATCATATTTGTTCTTATATTCTTTTACTTCGATTTGTGTGGTTTATACTTTTTTGGATATTATTTATCCTTTCATTATCCAATCTCCATCACTTTATTCTTTTCGAATAATTCTATCAATTCTGCATGTCTACTAGATCAGCGTAAGTAGATTGACATCAGTAACACCAAAGTCGAGATTAGACAACTACCCTTGCCTTTATTAAGATCTTTTTGTGAGATTTGGGAGCTATTTTAGTTGATCGTAGAAGAAAAGGGGCGATGTGCAGCTCATGTTAATTGGTTTTTATGGCCATCTCTAAGTGGATGTTTGGTTTTTTCCTGTGTGGGAGTTTTCTTCTACCTATATAGAAGACTTTTTCTCTCCCTTTATACTTATTTGGTCGGCTTTGCATCAAACCTGCAATGCATTTATGCCTTCAAACTTTTTTTAACTAAAAAAAAGAAAAGAAACGGATCTTATGGGAAACATGGGGTTATTTATGATAAAGAATATTCATAGCACCTTGGTAATTAAGGAGTTTATGGTTCCAAATTATTTCGTAATAAATAACTGTAATTCGTAACTTAATTCAAAATAAATTTTTAGGAATTTTGATCATGGCCTAATTCGTTTTTAATTGGCCAAAATTGTGACAATATGTTATTTAAATTATTTATATTTTATTCGTTGATATTTTGACACTTATTCTTTTAGAGTTGTGATTTGATATTGTAGCGCAGTAAAAAAGGAGTAGAAAATGTTGAAAAGCTATAAGCAGTGTCAGATCACTCGACAGACCAATCGAGCGGTTCATCGAGTAGTCAAGTTCAGCTGCCAGTATCTCAGAAGTCCACAAAAAATTACAAAGAACATGGTTTGACCGATTGATCGGTAAAAAGATCGATCGAGCGGTCATGTACGCACTAGAGCATATTTTAAGTTTCAGTAGCTTGATTTTTTGGGTGTATGCTATAAATAGGACAGCTAAAGTTTCATATTTGGAGCCTCCATTATTATTGTTATAATTTCTAGCCACCAGAGAGCTTCTAAAGTTATTTAACATACTCGCAAAGCTAGTCTACAACTTGATGAATATTTAGCTTTCGCGTAATCTAGTTTATCATCAATGAATCAAATCTTCAACGATCTGTTCGTGTTCGTGGAGTCGCTTGAGAGGATTCTCAAGTGTTCGAAGTCTGCTGGAGAAGTCCGTCAGCATTTGAAGTTCAGTGGTGGGTTTCAACGGCAGTCAAGCACGAAGTTGGTGCACGTGGATTCGATAAAGATAGACTTACTACCATTGGTTGTGGGTTCAACGTCGGGGTTGAAAGATTTATTTGTAACTAACGTTTGATGTAGTGTTTGATTTCCTAGACCAGTAGTGGTCTCGTGATTTTTATCCAGTTTGAAATTTTTTACGTAAAAATCGCCTTCTCGTGTGTGATTGTGATTATTTTACTTTATTATTTGTGTGATTGATTGGCCGGCCTTATTTACAGCATTTAGCTTATTTAAGAAAATCGATTAGTACAAATCCGTCAATAAACGGAATTTTTCATAAATGATACAAATAGCATAAATTGAAAACAAGTTTGGAAATAACATACAATAAATGATAGATTATTCGATAGCTTATCCCAAATAATTCCAATTGGTATCAAAGTAGGAATTTAAAATTTTTTTTTTGTGATCCTTTAACTGATTTGCATAAATAAATTTTCTTAGAGAATGCACCTCTACCGATAGATCACCCATTCTTAATGGCCATAATTACCTCTTTTGAAAAGCAAGAATGGTGGCTTTTCTAAAATTCATTGACGAATGTGTATAACTTTTTGTGATTGAGGGTATTAAGCCTCCCACCATTGTTATTGACGGTGAAATCGCCTTTAAGTTCGTGGCTAAATGGGATAGAACTAATTTTGAGAATAGGGTTGGAATAGCAAAGTTATGAATGTTATTTTTAGTGAAGTCACACAAAATAAGTTTCGTAAAATTAGTACGTGTGACTTAGCTAAAGAAGTATGTGATATTCTTCAAATCATTCACGAATGGACTAATACCGTAAAAATCTCAAAACTTTAACATCACACAACTAATTTGGAAACTCTGCGTATGAAAGATGATGAAAATTTTGACGATTTTTACTCAAAATTAAATGATATTGTGAAAGGCTATTTTAATCTTGGTGAAATATTTTTTTTTTTTAAATCGTTCGAAATTTTTTTAAATCTTTACCTGAACGTTTTCAACCAAAAGTTACAACAGTAGAAGTGAGTAAAGATATTGATTCTATTTATGTTGAAGATTTAGTTAGAAATCTACAAACTTACGAGCTAAATTTTTAAAACAAAAAGGTTTTAAAAAATTTGGTATGCTCTTCAGTTCAAGGTTCTGCAAGTAACTCTGATGTTAATTTAAACCGTGAGATGATAGCTATTTTTGTGAAGAAATTCAATAAATTTTTTAAAACTAAAAGGCCTAATCAAGAGAAAAAATACAAAAAAAAGCACAGTAAAGATAAAGTAAAAAAATATGAAAAATTTTATTAAAAAATAGTTCAAAGGCCAAATTTCTGAAATCCAATGCTATGAATGCAAATGATATGGACATATGGTTAAAGAATGCCCAAACCTTCTTAAAAAGAAACAAAAAAGATTCACTTTCACTTAAGATAACGAGAGTAAATTTGACACGAGTGATGACACAGAGCCTGATTATGATGATAATATTACTGCTTTTATTGCTTCTGTTAAGAAGGAATCTAGTGAGTCTGAAAATGAAAACTTTATAAATAATTCCAATAATAAAAAAGAAGAGGTTAGTGACACTGAAGATAGTGAAGCTCTACAACAAGTTTATGATAAGCTTTATCATGAGAGTTATTTGTTGACCAAATAGAATTGTAAATTGGCTAAAAATTTTAAATTGTGTGAAAAAGAGAATGAAAGTGTCAAACAAGAGCTAACGGAAGCTCAAGACCTAGTGGTGAAATTAAAATTAGACAGAAAATTTTTGTGTGAAAAACTTACAAAATGCGAAAAAGAAATAAATGACTTGTCTGAATTGAGTCAAACTAGACAAATCAGGATTGAATTTCTTGAAAAAGAGTTGCATACCTGTGTTGAGTTAAAAATTGATCCTGAATTAAATTGATTAAATTTGAAAAAGATTTATTAAATACTCAATCTACTTTCAAAAAATTGAATGCCGGCACTATGGCTTTCGATGACATGCTTGGCTCACAAAAGGTAGTGACTGACAGGTGTGGATTTGGTTTTGCTAGTGCATCGTCAAGCAAATCGTCCAAAGGAAAAGAAAAAATTGGCAACCAATTCAACTTAAATTTGCACCAAAATTTGTGAAAGCAAAAAGTGACATAAGCTCAAAAAGATCATCTGCAAACGTTTCAGCCAAAGCCAATGGAAAGTGAAAGATTCAGACGGGTAGAATCACCATTCAACACGGTGAGGTAAGTCAGTATAGATTCATTCATGTGTGTCATTATTGTGGGGTCAAGGAATATATTAGACCAAATAATTTTCAGTTGCATGGCATGTTTGGTTACTAATTTGAATATTCTTATGTTCTTAGAAAAAGTAGATTTGTTGACCATATGCATGATTCTAGGAATAGATTGAATTATCCCATGATTAGGAGAACTAATTTTAAAATTTGGACTGAAAATATTTTATCTAAACTTATATCCAAATCCTATGCTGCTAATGACCAAATCAAGGTTAGAAAAATTTGGGTAAAAAAAAGTGACCTTGACAGCTTTTTAGCTAATCGTAGTCTTTAGGTTTTTTTTTTGTTTTATCGCGTTTTTTTTTGGGTTGTTTGTTTGAGTCTTTTTCTTGAGTACTTAAATAACAAAAAAAATGGACAAAAAAAATTTGTGAGGGACTTTAATAAGGATTGAGTACTATTTTTGTGTATTATTTTATTTGGTTGAAATTATATAATTTAGTTTTTGTGATTAAATACCATTCTGATTTCTGGATAATTTAGTTTATAGTGGATAGAACATTTTTAGACATAAATCTATTCTGTACACTATTTGAACGTAGATAGATGTAGGAATTCTCCTAACTTGAATTCAAAATTTTCTAGGGATCTTTCTTATTTTTCAATCTTCTTAAGTTTTCACAAAATGACTACATAATAGCAACCCACTTAAACTGAATGTTTAAACTCTTTTTTGCTGTTGTTTCTATATGTTTAGCTTGAGAAAATAGCTACCTATGCGAATCTTGCTTTTTCGTTCGTACTAGTGTGAAAGCTGCCAATGAAAGAATAATAAAAAGAAACAAAAAGAAAAGTAAAAGAAAAGAGAAAAAAAAAGAAAAATTTTCCAGTCACTAGTTGAGAGGGATTTAGCTTAAAAAGTGAATTGGGTCAAAATTGGTTTGACTTTGTGAATTTCTCGTTTTCTGATAAATAAATGTGACTTAGCAATATAAATCTCATATAAGATTTTATCTTGGAGTTTGAAAATATTTTAAGTCACACATACACTGCTTCATATACAATTTACTCTGATTATGTTCTTTCATATATGAGTATAGTTTATCTTGGAATATGTGCGTTGTTTTGATCAATCTGACTAGAGTATGCGGTTTTAAGTAAATAAAATTATGCATAGGTGTAGTACTTATTCTTTAATCTTGTTTCCTACTAAAAAAAAATTATTTTGTTTTTTTTGTGTTTATTTGTCAATTCATGATAAAAAAGGGAGAAATAGAAGTGATTGAGAGGAAGTGTTAAGTGTTGGAGTGTTAAGTATTGATATTTTTTTGAGTTTCTGGTGAATGAGGAGTGGTAGGCTTTTTTGTTTGGTTAAGGGGGAGACGTATTTTTTTTGAGAGTTTAGTTTGAGGGGGAGTATCTATTTTATTTGTTTTTTGTGAAAGTGTTTTGTTTGTATCATGGCAGTATTTTTTTCGTATCGGTTTGTTAGCTTGATTTATTAGATTAGTTGGCTTGTTGGGTTTTATCACAGAATTGTCAAAGGGGGAGATTCTTAAGAATTTTGACCCTGGTTTAATTCGTTTTTAATTTGGCAAATCTTTAACAAATTATTATTTAAATTATTTATATTTTATTCGTTGATATTTTGACACTTGTTCTTTTAGAGTTGTGGTTCGATATTGTAGCGCAGCGAAAAAAGAGCATAAAATATCAAAAAGCTGCAAAGAGTGCCAGATTACTTGACAGATCAATCGAGTGGTCCATCAGCAGTGAAGTTCAGCTTTCGGTTTCTGAGATGTCACACCCCAAACTCCAGGGTCACTTAAAAAGTCCACCAAACACCAGTTTTATAAAAAATAAATTTCTCAACACTTAAATACAACCATTAAACTGAATAACCCAAGTGTCAACTCTCATAAAAAATAGACATACAGATCCAACATGAATACAATATGTCGCCCTAAGGCGTACAAAAGAAAAACAATAAAGTCTTCCATCATTCGTAACCCCTGGCATCACTAGATCTACTCCTCGAGGTCATCAACATCATTACCTAAAAAAAGTTTGACAAATCCTACACCATGAGCCGAAGCCCAATAGAAAATAGACTATGATGCAATCAAACAGAATATGCAATCACATAATATAAACTTGACTCATCCACATGAGCCTTGAAAGGGTTTTATTTCATAAAACCTCAAGTTTTCCATCCTCAAAACCAAGTATTTCGACAATGCAAATAATGTTTCACAGTTAAAGAAAAATAGTAAAAAAACGTTATTTTTTCACTCGAATCTACAACTGAGGAAAGAGAAATGAATCATAAGTACCGACTCCGTCACAAAGGGAAAGATGTAACAACTATAGACTCCTACCCATTACCTATCACTGAATCATTTAAGATCTGTTAGGTAATGATAAGTTTTATACGGAGTTACCACAACGTAACTGCTTAATTTACAGGCCCAAAACCCGAGGGTACAAAGTACCCACCACTTAATTTACAGGGATTAGCCCGAAGGTACAAAGCATCTACTCTGCGCACGTTTCTAAACTTCCACCGACGACAACTCGTGCCAAATACCCATTATCCCAGAACATCTATAGAATCATTTAAAAACTAACCCGTAGCTCGGCTACGAAACGAAAATATTTTCACAAATTATACATTAAACATGTATAAAGATCTATCCATCAACATGGAGATTAACAACTTTAAAAACATATGTTCCACCGTTTCATCAAAACGTTTAAAAGTTGAGACTCAACCCCGAGGGTTAGCTCCAAACCTCCAAAACACTTTTTTCAAGATTTTCATAAACTCTCCGATTTCAAAATCACCCATTTGAAAACCATAACCATCCATACGTCTAATATCATGTAATAAACCAAGAAAAGGCATAAAAACATGCTTTTTCATCCAAACAACATGGTTTAAACATAAAACATGATATTTAAAACATTTTTAACAGGTAAAAACGCATATAATTGCACGTAGGACCCTATAACGACGACATAGTCTAGGATTTTATCTTGGTGAGCCAAAAACTCAATGCCTCGATCCACGTGCAAACACGAACTTTGTCAAAATGAGATTCTGTCAGGATGAAAGCGGAACTCACAGCGTGGATAACAAGGATCCACTAACATAACGTGAAAAACTAATCCCTGGGCCCTCTAAAATCTAGAGAGAAGATAGAGAGAAAGGAAACTTATCTTGGAAGAAAGAATATGAAAATATCTAACCCAAGCTAGATATTTATAGTCTCAGCCTCGTACAGGAATTCAGTCGACTGAATTGGCCAATTCAGTCGACTGGAATGCTACTGGAAAGCCCAGAAACATCCCGCCGCCACAACTTAGTCGATTGAGTTCTCACCCTCAGTCGACTGAACCTAACCAGTAGGCACTCAGTCGACTGGAAACACCCATTCAGTCGACTGAATTGCCATTGTTTAGCCAACAAACTAAAAAATTGCACAACGGTCTTTCCAAACCTTGAAGAAGTGTATATAACATGCGGTTCTACAACAATGAAGTATAACTCATGCATCGGGAACACACGTGTATCAAAAAGAACACATCAACATGTATATATCATAAAATAAAATGAAATCAGGTCTCACAACTCTCCCCCCTTAAGAAATTTTGCCCCCAAAATTCACGACAAGCTTAAGAAAGGTCAAGAAGAAAACAACTCCGGATATCTCGCTCGGACCCCAGACGCAAGTTCCCACGTCGCTTCCTCAACACTGTGATGAAGTCACAAGACCTTGACACACACGATAGTCCTCCCTCTCCGCACTTGCTCCCTCGAATCCAGAATCTTCACAGGCCGTTCCTCATATGTGACATCCTCATCAACCTGCAACTTAGCCCAATCCAGAACATGTGAAGGGTCATGCTCTTATTTCCTAAGCATGGAAACATGAAACACGTTGTGCACGGACGCCAATAGAGGTGGCGAGGCCAGACAGTATGCTACCACTCTAATCCTATGAAGGATCTCAAATGGTCCAATAAAATGCGGTGATAGCTTCTCGCTACGGCCAAATCTCATCAAACTTCTACGTGGCAAGACTTTCAGAAATACATGATCCCCCACTACGAACTCCAATGGTTTTCTCCTTTGATCTGCATAACTCTTTTGGTGACTCTGAGCTGTCACTAAGTGTTGGCGAATCACGGTAATTTTCTCTGTCGTCTCCCGTACTAAGTCAAGACCAAAAACTGTGGTTTCTCTCACATCTGTCCAACACACAAGTGACCTGCACGGCCTACCATACAAAGCCTCATACGATGCCATCCCAATACTAGACTGATAATTGTTATTGTATGCAAACTCTGTCAATGGTAGATGATTCTTCTAAGAACCCTAAAAATCCAGCACATAAGTCCTCAACATGTCCTCTAAAATCTGAATAGTTCTCTCTAACTGACCGTCTGTCTACGGGTGAAAAGCTGTGCTAAAGGTCAAGCTCGTCCCTAGAGCCACCTGAAGACTGCTAAAAGCGTGATGTAAAGCGCGGGTCTCGATCAGAAACAATAGTCACAGGTACTCCGTGTAGTCGGACTATCTCACGGACATACAATCAACTCAGTCTGTCCACTGAATCCCTCACATAAATGGGGAGAAAATGTGCAGACTTCGTCAACCTATCAACCACAACCCAAATAGCATCGTGTCCCTTCAGTGATCAAGGAAGTCCTGATACAAAATCTATTGTAACGTTCTCCCACTTCCACTCAGGTATTAGCAACGATTGTAACAATCCTACCGGTCTTTGGTGTTCCACCTTTACCTGTTGACAGGTAAGGCACTGTGAAACGAATCGAATCACATCGCTCTTCATTCCCGTCCACCAGAACTGACGGTGCAAATCGTGATACATCTTCGTGCCCCCTGGATGCACTGCAAGATGTGATTGATGAAAATCATGTAGCACCTCAGCTCGGCACGACTCTGGCACAAACAATCTCCCAATCAATTTCAAACTCTGATATGAGTTAGCGACCTGTCCCACATTGTCCTTTCTCCTAGCAATACGGTTCCGTATCATCTGCGCCTCCTGATCTGTCTACTAAGCCTCTAACACACGTGCAACCAATGCAGGTCGTGACACTACTGAAAATAAGGTCACACCTCTTCTTGTCTCTCCGGCACACAGATCAAACTCACCGACCTCTTCAAGCATATCCCATTCTCGTATAGCCACAGAAGCTAACAAACCATGAGATCTTCTACTAAGTGCGTCGGCCACAACATTGGCTTTTCCTGTGTGGTACTGCAAATCGAAGTCACAGTATCCCAACAACTCCATCTATCCGCATTGGCGTAAGTTCAAGTCTTTATGTGAAAACAAGTATTTTAAACTCTTATGATTAGAGAAAACCTCGAAGTGCTCACCATATAGGTAGTGCCGCCACGTCTTCAAGGAAAATACCACGGCCGCCAACTCCAGATCGTGTGTCAGATAGTACTTCTCATGTGTCTTCAACTACTGAGATCCATAGGTTACAATCTTACCTTCCTACATCAAAACACAACCCAGACCATCATGTGACGTATCACAGTACACCGTATAACCTAAACCTCACTCAAGAATAACCAATACTGGGGTACTGGTCAATCTCCTCTTCAACTCCTAGGAAGCCGACTCGCAGGACTCATTCCAAACAAACATAACTCCATTCCATGTAAGATGCGTCATCGGCGTGGCAAGTCGAGCAAAATCCTGCACGAACCGCCAGTAGTAACCTGCCAAACCAAGAAAACTACGAATCTCGAAAATATTCTTCGGTCGTTCCCAACCCATCACTGCATTGGTCTTCGAAGAATCCACTAATGCCCCATCTTTGGACATTACATGTCCAAGAAATCTTACCTCTGACATCCAGAACTCACATTTCTCAAACTTCGCATACAAGTAATGCTCTCTCAGATGTTGTAAGATAGTACGTAGATGTGCAGCATGCATCTCCCGCGTGGGAGAATAGATAAGGATATCATCCACGAACACGACCATAAAGCTGTCCAGATATTGGTGAAAGATGCGGTTTATCAAACCCATAACTGTCGCAGGGGCGTTCCTCAGACCGAACGGCATAACCAGAAACTCATAGTGACCATAGCGAGTCCGAAAGGCGGTCTTCGCTATATCCTTGTCCTTAATCCTCAGCTGATGGTTCCCGGATCTCAAGTTAATCTTCGAAAAGCAACTCGACCCTTTCAACTGATCAAATAAGTCATCAATCCTTGGCATAGGATACTTGTTCTTCACCGTCACCTAATTTAACTTTTGGTAGTCTATGCACAGCCTCAAGGACCCATCTTTCTTCGCAAAAAGAGCTAGAGCTCGTCACGGTGACGTACTCGGATGTATAAACCCTTTGTTCAGCAACTCCTAAAACTGTACCTTGAGTTCTAGCAACTCAGCTAGTGCAAAGCGATAAGACGACATAGAAATAGAAGCAGCTCAAGGAATGAGATCAATAGAGAACTCCACATCACGGCTTGGTGGTAACTCGAACAGATCGTTAGGAAAGATATCTGGATAATCACAAACCACATGGGGTAACTCCCCTCGAACCCCAAACGTCTCGTCTATCCTGAAAGCAGAAAAAAAGGAACCTAAATTCTCTCGAGTCTGAACAACATTGGGCATAGACACCAAATCCTCATCCCGATCACCCATAAAGTAGAAGCAGTCACCCTTAAGCGTGCAGATCGATACCCTCCATTGATCGCAATCTATGAAGGCACGGTAGGTGGTCAGCCAGTCTATCCCTAGGATGACATTGAATGTGGTCATGTCTAAAATGATAAGATCAAACTCTAAACAACGATCGATGACCCCCATCTCGCAAGATTTATAAACTTTACTCAACACCACATTCCCACTGACTGGGGTCTCTATGCTCAATGCACTACCCAATAGATCTATCTACAACCCCAGTGCAGATGCAAAAGTAGAAAAAATAAATGAATGTGATGCTCCCGTGTCGATGAGAACACTGGCCCATGATCTATATACTAGGAGAGTACCTCTAATCATAGATGGAGTAGCTGTAGCGTTGGGCACAGTTGGTGCTTTGGAAGCACTGGGATCAGTAAGGACATAAGCTCTGCCCTGTGGTGCTCTGGCCTACCCACTATAGCCTTGGGTCATCGGTTGCCTCACAGATTGTGCTGAGGTACCTTATTCTACAAACCTAGATGTCTGAGTCCTAGGTTACTGCAAAGTCTGTCGTCTCTGTACAGTTGAAACAACTGACGCTCCTGTCGCACTCTAAACATTCCCTCCTCGTGGGCAGTATCTACGAATGTGCCCAGGCTAACCACACCCAAAACATACTGGTGGGTCTCTCCCCTGGGATTGAACGGGCGATGCACTCTAGACCTGGCCCTTCTGCGGGAACTTAGGTGAACGGTTCCCCGGCTATCTGCATCGTTAATAGATAAGCTCCCTCTACTCCGGCCTTCATGTCGAAGCCACCTAGGTGTAGAAAGTTGAGGTAGACACGATCCCACAGAATGAGAACTCGGACCAGACGACCTTCGGTGCTTGTTCTTATGACCCTGAGGCTGTGTACCTCCATCACCCTGCTGACTCCAGCTCTCTACCAACGAGTTCTCTACTCGGATAGTGGCTTCCACCATCTCGATGTAAACACACAAATCCAGCGCTACAATTTTATCCTTGATGGCAAGTCGAAGGCCCCTTTCAAACCTTTTTGCGGGTAACTTCTCTGTTGACACCATCTCAGGTGCAAATCATAATAGATTCGCGAACTTGGCCTCATACTGAACCACTGTGAGGTTCCCTTGAACAAGGGAAAGAAACTCCTACCGGTATGTGTCCCTAGACGAACTCGAAAAATATTTCTCCAAAAAGGCCCTAGTAAAAGCGGCTCATGTGCCATCCACTGTGGTTTAAGCAAACTTTTACCACTCCCTTGCATCCTCCCGGAGTTGGAACGTTGCCAACTTTACGCGCAAGACATCCTCATCGATTTTTAAGGTATCGAAGATCGTCGTGGTTGCTTCCAACTACTCAATAGCAACTTTGGGGTCTGGCTCCCCAAAAAAGGTTGGAGGGTCCAACCTTCGAAATTCCCTCATTGCCACTAAGACCCTTAGCTCAGGAGCCCTCACTCCAGCCCTTGCTTCCTCAGCCATTGCTCTTATGGTAGCCAGCATTTCTTGTACAACGTCAGCACCGCCCACTTGTTCTTGTGGGGCGTGAACGTTCTCTCCTCTAGAACCTGAACATATGCATGACCTCGGCCACGACCCCTGCCACAGCCCCGTCCCCGTCCTCCTCGTGTGGACATAATTCTATATGAAGGTAGCATAACATAATAAGCTCTCATGCAACATGTTATTACCGACGTAAAACAGGAACACATAACACATAACACATAACACATAACCATGTTGAACACATTGCCATCAAAGCTTATACAAACACATCTCACCTACTAAGGAGAACAAAAAAGACAAACGCTTCAATCTGGATAACCTATTCAGATTTCTTGCTAGAAAACACGTTGGCTAAACGTATTTTTAACTTGGCTTTTAAATTTGTTAATCTAAATGCCCTAGGACAAAACTCGTCAATCCTAAGGTTCAACCTCCATACTCACGTATACACCAATTATCATACTTCACAGGCTATCATGCTCATGTTATAAAAACATTTTAAGCACATGCAATCAAGCACACATGATCATCCTCACAAGGCGATGCACCCTCTTTCCATGGCTCTTAGGTATTCGAACCCAAAACTATGATACCAAGTTGTCACGCGCCAAACTCCAAGGTCACGTGAAAAGTCCATCAAACACTAGTTTTATAAAAAATAGGTTTCTCAATAGTTAAATACAACCTTTGAACTGAACAACCCAAGAGTAAACTCTCATATACAGTAGACATACAGATCCAACATGAATATAATATATTGCCCTAAGGTGTACAAAAAGAAAATAATAAAGTCTTCCATTATCCGTCAGCACTGGCATCACTAGATCTACTTCTCGAGGTTATCAACATCATTACCTGAAAAAAATTTGACAAATCCTACACCATGAGCCGAAGTCCAATAAAAAATAGACTATGATGTAATAAAATAGGATATGCAATCACATAATATAAATTTGACTCATCCACATGAGCCTCGAAAATGTTTTATTTCATAAAATCTCAACTTTTCCATCGTCAAAACCTAGCATTTCAACAATGCAAATAACATTTTACAGTTAAAGAAAAATAGTAACAAAACGTTATTTTTTCACTCGGGTCTACAACCAAGGAAAGAGAAATGAATCCTAGTACCGACTCCGTCACAAAAGGACAAATGTAGCAACTATAGACTCTTATCAATTACCTATCCCTGAATCATTTAAAACCTGTTAGGTAATGACAAGTTTTATACGGAGCTACCATAACGTAACTGCTTAATTTACAGGCCTAAAATTTGAAGGTACAAATCACCCACCACTTAACTTACGGGAATTAATCCGAAGGCACAAAGCACCTATTCTGCGCACATTTTTAGACTTTCACCGAGGCAACTCGTACTAAATACTCGTTATCCCGGCACATCTATAGAATCATTTAAAAACTAAAGATCTATCTATCAACATGGAGATCAACAACCTTAAAAACATATGTTCCACCATTTCATCAAAACATTTAAAAGTTGAGACTGAACCCCGAGGGTTAGCTCTAAACCTCCAAAACACATTTTTCAAGATTTTCATAAACCCTCCAATTTCAAAATCACCCATTTGAAAACCATAACCATCTATACGTCCAATATCACATAATAAACTAAGAAAATGCGTAAAAACATGTTTTTTCATCCAAACAACATGGTTTAAATATAAAACATGATATTTAAAACATTTTCAACCGGTAAAAAAAAAAATAATTGCACGTAGCACCCTATAACGATAACATAGTCTAGAATTCTACCTCGGTGAGTTAAAAACTCGATACCTCGATCCATGTGCAAACATGAACTTATAGTCTCAGCTAGATATTTAACTCAAGCTAGATATTTATAGTCTCAGCTCCGTACAGGAATTCAGTCGACTGAATTGGCTAATTCAGTCGACTGGAATGCTACTGGAAAGCCCAAAAACACCCAACTGCCACAATTCAGTCGACTGAGTTCCCAACCTCTGTCGACTGAACCCAACCAGTAGGCACTCAGTCAACTGGAAACACCCCTACAGTCAACTAAACTGCCACTGTCCAGTCAACAAATTTAAAAACTGCACAACGGTCTTTCTAAACCCCAAGCAAGCGTATATAACATGCGGTTCTACAATAATGAAATATAACTCATGCATGGGGAAGACATGTGTATCGAAAAGAACACATCAACATATATATATATATATATATATATATATCATAAAATAAAACCAAATTGGGTCTCACATCAGAAGTTTGCAAAAAATTACAGAGATCAAGGCTTGATCAACCGATTGATAAAAAGACCGATCGAGCGATCCTGTATGCGTTAGAGTTTATTTTAAGTTTTGGCAGCTAGGTTTTTGGGTATATATTATAAATAGGATAGTTAGAATTTCATATTTGGAGCCTCTATTATTATTGTTATAATTTCTAGTCGCTAGAGAGCTTATAAGGTTATTCAACATACTCGCAAGCTAGTCTATAACTTGATGAACATTTAGCTTTCGCACAGTCTATTCTATCATCAATGAATTAAATCTTCAACGATCTGTTCGTGTTCGTAGAGTCGCTTGAGAGAATTCTCAAGTGTTCGAAATTTGGTGGAGAAGTCCGTCAGCATCTGAAGTCCGGCGTTGGGTTCTAGCGGCAGTCAAACATGGAGCTGGTGCACATGGATTCGGCAAAGATATGTTTACTACCATTGTTGTGGGTTCAACGTCAGGGTTGTAATATTTATTTGTAACAAACGTTTGATATAGTGTTTGATTTTCTAGACCTGGTGTGATTACTTTACTTTATTATTTGTGTGATTGATTGGTTTGCCTTATTTATGGCATTTAACTTATTTGAGAAAATTAATTAGTGCAAATTCGTCTAGAAACGAAAATTTTCATAAATGATACAAATAGCATAAATGTAAAACAAGTTTGGAAATAACATGCAATAAAGGATAGCTTATTCGATAGCTTATCCCAAATAA
>JAOTRH010476860.1:0-26008 GCA_034768845.1 Heliamphora exappendiculata
TTATTTTTATAAAATAATAACTCCTATTGTCAATTAAGCTTAAAAGCTAATTTTTTTAATTTTGTTTTGTTTTGTTTTGTTTTGTTTACATTTTTATCTAAAAAATTAAATTAAGTTCAAAGTAAGTTATTTGGTAATTTAGTTTTGAAGTTAATTTTTTTGAAATTAATTATTTAGATAAAAAATTAATTTTTTTGCATTTTATTCAAAGCCAACAATTTTACTTTTTTATATATTTGTTATGAATAATTATATATAGTTAGTAGTTGTAGTAAATAAGTTATAAATAAGAGGTATTATTATATTTTAAAAGTTGTGTGAGTTTGAATATAATATTTTGAGAGTTTGTATTTTAATTTAACTTTTTGACTTTTTAATTTTTTTAATTTTTTTTATCAATGAGCAACTTTAATTTTTTAGCATTTTTAAATAAAAAACTTAAAAATCAAGATTACCAATCAGGCTTTAAAAAGAGAAATTCAAAAACAAGAAGTATAGTGTCCACTAATTGGTCAATCATGCAATTTTAAAATGCTAAATTAACAATGTGGAGTTTTACAAAGCAAGAACTCATAAAACGATTTTTTTTTATTTCACCCAAAAAAAAGAACTCATAAAAAGTACTAGAGAGACTCCTTTCATTCTTTCTTTTTTAATAAAAAATTTGCAATAAAATACTTTCCATCACCGAAAATGCAAATTAAAATTAAAATTTTATGTTTTGGGAATATAGTAATTTATATTTTTTTAATGCTTTTTTATTCAATAGTTAATGCTATTTAATGGGTTATGTACTACCTACCAAATGTCAATACCGAGCAATTACATTAGGTAGGGTTGGCATGAAACATTAATATAGAGTTTGGTGAGACTTTGTAGTGGGATTAACACATGCCCATTATGTCCCTCTATTTAATCTTGGAAATAACACACATTTTAGTAATTAAATGACACTTAATCAAAAGACTGTTCCACCATTAAGCTTTGTTGAATTTACCATGTATACCCTTATAATTGAGTAATTATTCGGTAATTTTGAAATACGATGTGATATTATTTACGTGATGATTTTACCTACAATATAACAAAAAAACATTCTGGGTGAAATAATATTAATCTATCTTCATTGGGTAAGTTGCTATCTATCGAACATTTTCATTTGCTGGAAGTACCATGTAGGTGTAATGCACAATAGTCTAAGAATGCATTGTAATTTGTCTTTATATATAATTTATATCAGTCTACTAATGATAAAATAAATAACAAAAATAACAAAAAATCATTTGACTTTTGTATTCGGGAGTGCATTACAAGTTTTGTTATATGGGTGTTAAATTTCCTACTTCACATACACAAATATATATATTCTTTGACCAAGTGTGAATACTGAACCTATAGTCCAGTTCTATTTGTGTTAATTAATTCCTTGACTTAGTTTAAGCCCCTATTAAACAAAGATGCTCCTTTGCATTAGGCCAAGGCAACTAGTGGTACAAATATATGTTGGAATAATGGTTTAAAAACTATGTGTGGATTGAAATTTGATTAGAGATGTTAGTTATCGTTGTAGGGCCAACGTGTACTTTTAGTGATATCTAGTCAGTTTGAATTGACGCAACTCGTTATTGCGTGATTATTCTGAATAGTCGTGAGTTTTTATATATAACGTGTTCCTATTTTGTTTGTTACATAGAATTTTCAGTACATACATAGTGTTGCAGTCCGTTTAAAGAAAGTATTGCTGGGGTTAATGAACGAATGAATTCCTGACAGGATCTTGAGATGAACGATCATGAACAAGAACAACGAATAAGCACGAAAATCAATCGCACACGAAAGACACAAGATGTACGTGATTCGACAAGAGTACGTCCGTTCATAAATGCTGCGAGTTTTTACTAAATGGGATAAAAATTATAGAATACAATAGTTTTTAGACTATTTTCGTGTATCTTAGGAGTCTTTTTGGCAACCTCTCTATTGAATACAATGCAAAACGAAATAAGAAATATTAGGTTTAATACGTACTGGCGCGGCGGCGCTCAAGCGTTCAACGAGCATATTAGCATTACTTTTTGGAATTCACAGTGCGATTTGGCGCTTGAACGTCCTGCAAGCGCTTTGCTAACGCCCCATTCTGGACTATCGGAGCTTGAGCGTCTAACTAGCGCCGACTTCTAAAATTTCGTGCTTTAGTGCTGATTAGGCTCTACACATTTCAACAAATACAAAAAATCATTCAATACGTTAGGCCCACCAATTATAATGTTTTTTCTATAAAATTTAGATCATTGTATCATGAGAGATAGACATTCGTAACACTACATGCATCGTGTTGGGAAACAAATCTGTTTTAAAGACATACAAGTCGGTTTTATAATTTTATTTTATTTGCCACATTTTCACAAAAACATGCAAATTAATATATATATATATATATATGTTCTTTCAACCAAATGATTTGGGGTTAGATCATTAGAGCGTCCCAAAGTTAGGTTTTGGTCCTAATTGTATGTGAGGATCTTTTTGTCATATAAAATCTTGAAAAGCTAACCTGTAACATTGATGTCAATACCCTTCTTTTGATTGGCAGTTTTGAACAAGGATAATTAGGTGTATGTACATTGGATTGGACCCTTTAGCCATGAGTACAATTATTTGGTATTTTTGGAGTATTACGTGACAAGTTCATGTAATACTACCACCTAATATAATAATAAATTTTGACAGTAGGGACACAATTATTCACTTTTGTTAGGTAATTAAAAGATAAATTGTGACCCATATTATGTATATTATAATTATTATTTATTAAAAATACTATATAACATTAGTACTATGAAAATTCCTAATAATTTGCCCATAGCCATAATCTAGGTGAATGCATGGGACATTAATTAACTTCTAGCTATCACTCTCCTTTGATACTAACAAGTAACAACTCCACGTACCCACGTGAAAGTAGCCTATTTTGGATTTAATAGGAGTTTACATTTATTTTATTTTTTCCTGACGAAACCTATTTGCGAGAAAATTTCGGGTTTACGCATGTTTAGTCACATGAATGGATTGGGTGGAGTTATGCCTCTAAATATCGTACTGAATAGAGTATTCATTTTTTTATTAGTATAGTGCTTGCCGTTATTAATAAAATACAAAGTATTATTGCGGGTTTATCAATATAAAATATTATTAACCTTTTTAAAAATATTATTGTCTAATAATAAATAATTTTATATAATATAAACATTTATCTAACATGATGTTTAATTACCTAGTCTAAATTAGGTTTTAATTTTATTATTTATGATGAGATAGCTAACTTGAAAGCAATATAAATTTAATACTCTTTTATAATTAATGAATTAATATTAAGTACTATATAGCTTTATAACTTTCCCTCAATGTTATATTGAAGCTTGAACAAGAATAAAATAAATAAATAAAAAGAAAACAACATAGAAGTTTGATGCCTCTTTTTGTGAGGCCTCCCATTTGGTTTCTATTTTTCTTATTTTAATAAATTTCTGTTTTGCCGATCAAATCAAAAAAAAAAAAATAATAATATAGAAAAAATAAGTACAATATTTATTTTTAAGACTTAATTATGGAACAGTATATACTCACATGGTATTTGGCCAATACTGTAAGATAGTCACAACTATGCTATGGGCAAAATCTAAGGCCCATAATAACTATAAAAATGTTGTGGAGTGGATGTATCAGGAGAAGTTAAAAGAAAAAATTAAAGTTAGAAAATCACATCTTACCAATGCAACTGCTACTTGGTGTTGATTACACAGTAGAATTGGGCATTATTTTTTTTTTCCTCTGACTGTACATAAAATAACAAACACTGGTCCAACATGAGATGGAATCATCTGTCATAGTACCTTGAAGAAGGTACTTAAGAGAGAGAGAGAGAGAGAGAGAGAGAGAGGAGGTGAAATCCTTGGAGGGTTAAAAGAGACATCAATTTTTTTTTTCTTTTTTTTTATATCTCAATATGTTTGGGTTAACTTATGTGTATTTTGATTAATTTTTAAAAAAACTAATTTCATTGTTCGCTAGTGGGGTTTAATTAAAATCGAGATATAATTTCGTATGAATTAAATCTAAAAAGTTAGTAACAACGACTTATATGTGGGAAAGATGACAATAGTTGGTGTCTTACCAACATTGGTATTGCTAGCATTTAGATTGAACTAATTACTTGTTGTAGTTTTTTTTTTTGATTGGCAAAAGAAAAATATTATAAAAGAAAGAGGATAAATAGGATCACTTGTTGTAGTTAAGTCAAAATGCTTTTTTGTTTGCACTTTTTGATTGTTCTTTTGTAATTATTATAATAATAAAATCAATCAAATAGTTTGTTTTACCGTTTTAAAAAAATAAGGTAATAATTTGTTTTCCCGTTTTAAAAAAATGAAGTAAGAATTTAGAACCGTAAAAGGAGCGAACTCCTAAATTCGAAGCCCCGAACACTTAATTGGGTCAGAGAGATCAATGATATTGGAGATGTGATAAGCATAGTACCCATGCAATATGTTTTACTGTGATATTATATCTCTAAATATTTTGAGAAATAAAAGAATAAGTCTTTTTAAAAAATTTATATGAGAAATTATGTAAAAAAATAGGTGTTACGTGGACAATGGAAAAGTATATATAGTTATTTGAAATTTATTTATTTATCTTCGAATGATTAAATAAAAAAATCAAATTTACCCCTATTAATAGGGAAAAAATCCATTTATGGTAATTTTACTTAATCATCGTATTACCCCTAATGCTTCTTTATTATAAATAAATATATATATTTGTGAACTACAAAGGAAAGAAAATTATCCTACACAATATTAAACACGTTAAAACCTACCAAAATATGATATAATAATAGTGGTCAAAATATTTCATATTTTAAAATGATCATGTTTTATTATAGAATCGAGCTTTTCTGCTTTAACAGCACCTAACTATTGGATTAAAGGTATAAGAAAAAAATTCTCAATTTTCAGAGTTTAGCTCTTGAAACAAAAAATTATATTTTAAACCTAATAGTTCGATACTGTTACAACAGATAAGCTCAACTTTTATTCTATGCTTACATAAGTTGTGGGCTCCACGATAAGAATTATTAGGTGATCTTGCTCGTCCAATTGGTAGCCACCGTGTACCAATATAGCATTAAATGTTAATTACATAGTAAATAATTAAGTTTAAGAAATAATGCAATTAATATATGCTTTGTCCAAACTGTCTTATGGACGAGAAAATCTGGTCCAGAGCACCCCACTTGAATTTAGTCTGGACCCACTGGCATGTGCTCCTGTGTACCATTTCCAAAGTATTATACTCTCGTCTTTTGCACGTGCTTTCAGACTTTTAAGATATTTAGGTTAATTTATACGTACACTTGATTAAATTTTTAGAAATCAATTGATCTCACCATGTAGTAGCAAAGAGATCAATTGATCTCATCATGCACTAGCGGAGGATCAATTAAAACTAAGACAAAACAAACTTTGTATGAAGTAGCGCCACAAGAGTTACTATCACCTAAAAGATTTTGAATTTAAAATTTTAGAAGAAGCAAACTCTAAAATTCTAATGAGCAGGGCATTCTACTGTATCTAGATCCGCATGATATATATGCTCTCAAGATTTGGAGAAAATGTGATAATTTGTGGACTATGAAATTATTAAAATGAGATTTTAGTCAAAAGTTTAAAAAAATAAATTTTAATGCGTAAGGTTTCATCAATAAAAAATTTAACGTGCAAGATTCAATTGCATTATTTCTCTCAAAAATATCATGCAGTATATCAACACAGATAATGCAAACAAATAAATTTATCTGTCTGCATATCAATACAGATAATACAAACAGATAAATTTATTTATATTTTTTATATATGTTTTGAAAAAACACAGATTTATTTATCTGTATTCTTTATACATATTTTTAATAAAATAGATAAATTTATCTGTGTTCTTTATACGTACTTTCAATAAAAGACAGATAAATTTGTCTGTTCTAAGATATTTTTGTTCTAAAAGGACTTTGTGCGTTAAAATTTTTATAGAAATATGCCTCACTTGTTAAATTTTTTTTATATTAGATAAAAAATAATAAATAACCTATAAATTAGACTGTTCGTTAATTTTTAGTTATTAAAATGCCAATTTGTAAATTGTATAGTCATGTTCATGAGTGTGGGATCAATTGCCTTCATCCCTAATAACAATGCCAGTATGGGAATAGTTTATATTGGAATATGGAACAATATTGTCCCCCCCATAATGACTTACTATGTGCTCATCTGATTTTGAGTTGATTTTTTTTTTAATAAAAAAATTTAAAACTTTAAATTAAATAAATAAACAAATTGTTTGGTTACTCGTGTCTTTAAGCAACCAGTAAAGAAATAAAAAGAGTTCTTTTTTTTCTTTTTATTTTTAAAGTCGAATGAACTATCTCAAGGCAAAGAGGACCTTTTGGACCCATTCCTAAAGCGTAAATGTTCGGATACTTACAATCACTTGTAAATCACATATATCGATTTATTCAGAGAGTTTTCTGCAAGAGTCGAACACAAGACTTTTAATTTTACAGTTAGTCTTAATAACGACCTTAAACCGTTAAGTTACCCTGGTGGGTTAATGCATTTTTTTGTATGTTTGATGATTAATTTATGTTAAGTAAAAATAAAAAAATGATTTAAAGCCACTTGCCTAACGAAGTTGTGCTTTTTATTTCAAATCCTCTCCCAATCGTCAAGTTTTGATTGGTTGATTTGTTTAAATATCGCCATTTAAGACAAAATACATAAAAAGTTTGTGTGGTTAAAAGATAGCTTTAAACCACTATGCAGCGAGAAACTTTAAAGTTATGATTTAATAATTAATCTTTTTGTAGCTTTAAGCAAGGATTAAAAAGTTCAAATTTAAGCCGAAACCAAACAAGTCCTTGGAACATTCAATATTCAATATTGAATTTTTAGTGTCCCGGCCATGGGCTCTTCAGACACAGAATTAAATTAAGCTATATGGGCAGAAGCGAAGCCAGTGGCAATGTTGTAGCTAGCAATGGCGCCCAGGACGCATTTAAGTCAGAGATATTTAGACCTACTTGAAGACGACATATGGACAAAACCCTAGCATTGCTAACCAGGGAAATTAAAACCCGAGATGTTATTACAAGGACAAAGAAAAAGTTTAGAGCTTCGATTCAGAATTCTCTTTTCATTTATCAATTTGCGGGGAGTTGCTAAAATATCAAACTTATTTACTATTAGGAGTGTAGAGCCCAATTAATTAATTTTCGGAAAAGAGTCAGACTCATGATCGGACCGTTCGCTACAATTTTTAATGATTTTTTTTTCTGATGTTCTTTTTTTGGGCACTTTTTTGCTTTAGCCCCTCCCTTTTTGTTTTTGAGTATTTATAAGGATAAATTATACCTGCACCTCTTATATTTAAGAGTAATAATACTGACACTCTCTTTATTATCTAAAATATCACTACACTACATTACTTTACATTTTTATTTTTGTAATAATTAAGTTAAAAAGTTAACTTCTGTTAATTTTTCAAATGGAAATTACTGTGCATCACTATTGAAACAGTTTTTTTTTTGTCTAATAAATTAAATTTTATGTTACTTATTTTTGTATTTAGTAATTTTTTATTTTTTAATTAAAAATTTTTAAATAAGATTTTGTAATTAAACAAAAAAAATTAAAAAAATTAAAAACACTGTTGAAACAGTGTTTCCGTCCAAAAGTTAACTTTTTCAGTTAACTTTTGGACCTAAATGTTATAAAAATAAAAATATAAGAAAATGCAGTGATATTTTAGATAATAGAGGAGGTACCAATGTTATTATTTTTAAATATAAGGGGTTTAAGTGTAATTTACCCAAAAGATATTTATTTACTAATATGACAGAATCTCAGCTAAAAAGTTAGATCCCCACACTGTTAATGTAGCATAAATACATTAAATAACTGTTTATTTTTTTTTTCTAGACGGACAGAACCTCAACTTAAAAGCGGGCTCCACACACAAAAATGAAAAAAAAAATTAACGATATTTATTTACTAATCTGGCAGAGTCTCAGCTAAAAAGCTAGATCCCCACACTGTTATAATATAAATATATTAAATAAATGTTTAATTTTTTTTTTGAACGAGCAGAACCTCAGCTTAAAAGCGGGTTTCGCACACAAAATGAAAAAAAACTTAACGATATTTAATTACTAAACTGGCGGAGTCTCAACTAAAAGGTAAGATCCCCTCTCCCTGTTACAAAATAAATACATTAAATAAAATTTAAAAGAAAAAGAAAGAGCATACAAAAGGCTGTAAGAGAACGAGAGAGTACCAACTAATCTGCTGATATTTCGCTGGACTTTCTCGTCTTTACAGTGTACTTGCCAAAACTAGATGAATGAACTGAAAAGGACTCCGCCACTTATATAAGCAAAATATTAAATAGTGAACTGAAACGTGTCACTCATTATCTGGTGGTTCATAAAGTTGGTTGGGCCAGATAAAAAACGTGTAAACACGCTTTCAGTTGAAATAAGTATTTATAAAAATATGTTTACTAAATACGTTTTAATTAAAACGACCTGAAAGCGTGTTTAATTACCACGTTTTATGAATTAATGTGCATAGTCTTTAAATTGCAGCTTTGGACTAGTTGTGTGAACGTACAACTACTGTTCAACATTAATTCAACTGGTTCTGTTTGTTATTATTATTTTTTTAAAAAAAATCTATTTATTATTATTATTTTTAAAATTGTTTTTATTATTTCTTATTTTAAAGTTTGTTTTTTAATTATTTTTTATTTAAAAAACTGCTATTTCTTTTTATTTTTAAGAAACTTTCTTTCTTTGTATTTTTCTTTATTAAAAAAAACATGTTTTATTTTTTTAATTATTTTTTATCTATTTTGTTTTCATATTTTGTTTTTTTTATATTTTTCTAAACCGCTTATTTCTTTTTTAACTAGTTTTTGTTTTTCTTTTATTTTAAAAACTATTTATTTTTCTTGTTTCTTTAAAAACTACTTTTTTATATTTTTCTATTTTAAAAAATAGTTACTTTTTTAGTTTGGTTTATATTGATTGGTTATAATTGTATAGCGTATTATTGTCATTTATGCATAAGACTTATTTTTTAATTTACAAACAAAATATTAGATATTTAATTTTTAGTATCCCATAAAATAACCAAATATAGAAATAAATAAAAATAGAGATTAACAATGCATTAGATACACTATCCAATAATTATTAGTAAAAAAATACTAAGATTTGAACAAGCTAATTGATTGATGTCACTTAACAGCCACAAAGTCAAATAAAAGTTAACGTCAATATTTTCCATCGAACTTAAACAAAAAAACTGTTGCATGTACAATCATTTAGCCAAATTGTTACAAAGTGGATGCCTCCAAGTGAAACTTATACCCACATAGACAGGCCAAAAAGTATATCTCAACAATTTATGTTGCACATTGATTACGCGCAACTGTTTAACAATCCCTACAAAAAAAAGTTTGAATCCAACATTGTTATAGTTACATTCATAAAATCATATCGAACTTTTTGACACCTCATAACGAGAAACTTAGTGTGCCATGACGATATATGTTATTTGTAGAAGTGTAATTATAAAAGCGTAGCATATATGACCATACAATAGCATTGATAATTGCACTTTCATTTGATATGTTATTATTTTTGTAAACTCATAAATTTGTCTCAAGTGTAAAACAGTACAAATTTCGGTAGAATTTTCTCTGTTTTTCAACTATTCCACAGATTAACCGATTCAATATCACCTGTTAAACAATCCTAACATTGAAACACAAATAAGCAACATGAATCTTAAAGGGATTCGACAAGCTCCTAATGAACTATTTAATATCATGAGACATTTTTACTTTTTGCCTATATATATAATAAATTACAGTTCCAAAAACCACATACATTCAATGGGTGTTCTTCCCAAATGTAACCCAGAAAAGAAAAGCTCCCTCAATAACCCAGAAAATGCACAAATGACATGCCTTCATCCATCTTGATAAAAACTCAACGATACAAAATACTATCATGAATAGGCAGTGCCTAAACCAAATCTATTATAAACTGTGAGCGGAAAATAACAATATCAAATCCACAACAGTAAATTCTCCATGTTGACCAATCGTAGATCAAACAGTACCAACAAACTACTAAAATGGTCAACTAAAAATTGCCTTTATATATACCCTGTCACAAAAAACAATGAGAAGTATACCGGCTGCGGAGTAAAGTGGAAATGTGATAGAGCATCCAGCTTCAAGCCCAGCTGCTTGAACAGCATAGTTGCCTCAACACAATTAAAGATCCAAAACTGAACTCACTAGAAAATATAACATAAATGGCTAAACTAAGAAAAAAGAAACAAAAGGGACCACCCAAAAATGTTAAAAATAAGGTGGTTGCTGCTGTGTGGTCAGTTAGAAGCCAGCATCTAAAAAATTGACAACATTTGAATTCTCTCAATACAAGTGGATGTCTACATGTGTCTTTCTAACTTTTCAGTTGGAGCAAGGAAAGGCACCTTAGGAAGAGTAAAAAGAGAGAAGGGGAGAGCAGGAGACACATTTTATTATACAACCAAACAGACAAAATATCTGAGCAAGGCAATGAAAGTGCACCTCTTTCTTTTGTTGATCAGAGAAAGATAATGCTGTTGAACTAAGCCAGTTTTCTGAACATATTCTTCCTGCAATGATTAAGAAGAAATTGTCAAAGCAATGCCAATTAAAACTAATTAAAGAAGAACCAAACCATTGTTTTACAATCAGTGCTTCGAAAGACTTCGCATTTTGTAAAATATAGAGGACGACGAATCAGGTAGCATTGAAAAGCAGCCAAAAGAATCTACTGCATATCAAACAGAAAATAAAGTGCATAATATACGAACCTCGTAAACTTCAGCAAGTCCCCTCTTGTTCTTATTCTTATCCTGCAAAACACCCAATAAAAGAACCTAATAAGCAGCAACTCACCAAGGAGTGAGTTGACTTCCTTTGTCCACTCCAAGCAAACGAGCAGGGAACTTATTAATAAAGGAGTAAATTGGGAGTAGTCTTACTTCAATGAGAAGCATTATCCAATTCTTAAAACAAAATCCAATTCTTAAAACATCTAACAAAAGCCAACTCAAGAACAGGGCATCTCATCACACAGGTGCTTATGTGGGCTCGATTGGTTGTTACTACTCCCATCCAAAAGGCGAGTCTAGTAGCATCGATCACTAACCCATACTTGTGCGGAGTTTTTAACAATATTTCATCATGAATCTTCTCAGAACTTTTGCTTAGTTTATCCTATAAAGAATGCTGAAGAGCACCTGTGTTGGGCCAAAAAGGAAGAAAATTACAAATCAACAAACCACGTCACAAAACTTACTCTAATTTATTTATGTATGTATTCAACCATATACGTGCACAAGCACACACGCACATGTATCAAATTGTATTAGAATGCTTGAAATAAAATGAATCACAGTTTGGCAAGAGGTTTTACTTGCAGAAACCTGTTGGTTCTTACTGTCAATCTGCAAAATAATTGATTTGCTACTTAAAGAACAATCCCTGGTTAAATCAATGGTTACTGCATTAATAGTAGCACCACATTCACCAGTTGGCTGTCAAAGAAAAAGGCCCAAGAAGAGAACAATATCTTATTATCACAAGTAAAACTGATCTGAAAGTAACTACAAGAAATTACCTGGAGGCATGTACAGAAATTACCTAATCCACGATAAAGTAAAATTGACCTTTGGGACATTGGCTGCAAGGCCTTTCAGAACAGCTTGAATATATCCACGTACTTCTTCGGCCATCCACCTAAGTTCTTCCTCTAGATGAGCCGGTCTTCATTACATCATATCCTGAATCATGCAAGTAGGCTATAAGTTCCGATAATTGGTAAAGAAGTATTTAACAATACCAAGTACTAACATTTGAATCATAAATAATTTAAAACAAACCATCGTCTACTCCAATCATTCTTCTTTACACTTTTCTTTAGTAAGAAATCTGAAAATTCGTACCAAATCTTTGATATTTAGAGTAGAAAGGAAGCTGACTAAGAAAATATGTATTAGTCTCGCCATTTGATTCAATTTGTTTGTTAAACTTAATTCAGGCCAAGCAATCGACTTTCTTCATTAAATAATTACAACACTCTGAAATTACCATATAAGCAAATGGGTTTTCAAAAAGATGTATACTATATAAGCATGTGTACATGGGTGGCCACACCCCGGCCACCATAGGATGACATGTAATATAAGCCTGGAGATTAAGTCCCGCATCTACGCGGCGGTCGCCTGGGCCTCTTGCTCCTACGCTGGAACACCCAGGGTGCCTCATGTACTGGCGGTGGGATGTGTGCTGGGGCTGTAGGCGTGTGGGTAGGTATATGTGCATCCGACGGCTGGGACATCGTCGGCTGGTCCAACTGCTCTACGTGTACATGGAACTCTACGGTACCCGGCGTGGATATGGAATGGGTGACCGCCTGTCCGACAGTAGCAGCAGGTAGCTCAGGTGCACTGGCATGGTCCAAATGCGCAATGTCGAACTGGTCCTCAGTGTACCCCTGCGTGAGCTGGGACTGGGGGGCCGTCTGGCTAGGACCTAGTGCAAATTGATCAGGCACCACATCGCGACGCGCTCTACCTCTGCCACGCCCACGTCCTATGCCACGAGCACGAACTGGCAAAGGTGACTTAAGGGGGGCCTCATCCTCCGTCACCCCCTGTGTCAGGTCTGAAAAATCATGAAATCGGCTAGGGCTAGTGGACCGGGAGGGAATGCTGGACGAAGGGCAAGGGGCCAGAGATGAGAACTGGAGGCGAAGGCCCACTGTAGGTGTGGTGGTGGGTGTGAGTACACAGGGGCCAACAGTGGATGGGGCACCGGGTGATGACTGCAAGGCTGTCGACGGGGCATGCGGCAGAAGGCGATGATCCCTATGCACTGTCAGCAATGACTAGTAGCATCAATCTCGAATACTGGCAAACAACGCATATGCTACATCGAGTGGGCTGTGAGTTCGTAGCCATGTGTCTACCTCATGGTAATCCTCAACTACACACCGTGTCTGCGAAATAAGACACAGACAGTTAGTTTACTAGTGGCTGCTATAGTTAGAAATGTAAACGTGCAAGAGATTGTGTCTACCAACTCCTCGACAACCCCTCCCGCTCAATGGTATCCAGGTGCCGACCGGCGACTAGGATTCATTAGCAGCAACTGGGTAACACCATGATACCACAACATGTATGGGTCGTGGTAACTGATCGGCACGTGGGACGTAGGGGAAACGACCAACCGATCTCTCCGAATCCCCCAGCCAGTCATGTGGATCTCGTGCAACCACGTCCAGTATGTGTCCATTTGTCCCTGTCGGTCCATGGTATGCAGTTGCCGCTCTATATCTGGGTGAGCAGGGATGGACTGAAGGCGTCCAAACTGCCGCAGGACGCGGTCGGGTAAATGCCACTCGACCATGTCATAGCAAATGAGCTGCGTCCGTGTCATCCAAATGTCTATGCCTAGTCAGCAGTAGTCGGGCAGCGTAGCGATAATCTCATTCGACGGGCCGTAGGACATCATCCATGCAAACTGAGAAACAATGAGAACACAATCAGTAACAGATGCAAATCAAATGTATGTATAGGGAAACAGAATTCTCACTGATGGGAACGTAAGTAATACCTCGTCTGATGCTAGGCGATCGAACTGGTCGCATATACTGTGACCATGTGGGTGGGGACCTGGTCCAGGGCGAAACTGACCCACCATCGAGCACCCCATGGACCAGCAGGGAGAACTCAATCCCCATGCTGGATGGTGGCCTGGCCCGGGCCAATATTTGCTCTCCGACAAGGCGCGAGCCGTAGAAATCTCTCCCACACCCATATCTGAAGAAGGAACAAATGCAATTAGCTACAATGCAAAGAACCACATTTAGTTACGAAAATCCAATTACGACTATTGAGCCTAAATTAATGCACTTGAAAATGAAGGAACATATCTAGAGTAAAACAAGCGCGCCTGTGATCTCTCGTGCACCTAAGCGTGTAGCCCGACACAGCTGGCAGTAGAGGTATGCTAGTGTAGCTGCACCCCAGCTGTATCGGTGTACCTCGTCCAGGTGATGCACGAGCGATAGGTACATGAGCCTAATTAGATTTTGTGACTTATCGGGCATTAAGAAGCCCCTGATAAGCCACAGAATGTAAGCTCGTGCATGCTGGGCAATAACATCCACAGCGGTGTCCTCAGGAATGGCATTGGTGAAGTGCTCGTAAAACCATGAGGATCTAAGTCAGCCGGCGGTATCGAAGTCCTCAACTGCTGGAGTAACCCCGAGTAGCTCGAAGCACATTTGCTGCCACTCGGCGGCGCAGCGTGTCCGATCATGATCGATGGCAGGTGCACCATCAACGCGCAATCCAAGTAGGACTGAGACATCCTGGAGTATGATGGTGCACTCTCCCACTGGCAGGTGGAATGTGTGGATCTCCTGCCTCCACCGCTCGACGAGGGCAGTGATCAGGTAGTGGTCTAGACGAATGAAGCCAATACGGGGCACCCCGTAGAAGCTTGCATGATCCAATTGTCGAAGAACACGGGATCAATGGGCAGGTCCCATAACCCACTATCCCCACAGCGGCAAGTCAAGGAGGATGTGTCCTGCATGAAGAAATGTGTGTATGAGAGCAAATAAAATTTTCTCGCTAACACAATGAAATTTTGTATCAATAAGAGTAAGTACAATAACTAAGTATATATATATACCTCCCACAACAAATCTGCTCGATGTGGCAGCTCCAATAGGCGGGCCCTCTGGACAGGGACCTCAACAGGGACCTCAGCATCCATGTTGAGTCCTACATAGAAAACCATGAAAATGTTTTTACTTTTCTAAGTGATTATTTCTGATTGTTTATTTTATTATTTTATTGTGTCTTTTATTTTATAACGACAAAGGTATTCTTGTAATTATCTTTAGCATGATAATAATATCTATACACGTAGGATGAAGGGGCTGATCCGTTTTTTTGCTCCTCAACCTCTTTTGTTACTTCTGTATTATTTTCCTATTTCTTCTTACTTCCTTTTCTCATTCTTTCTACTGAGATTGTAAAGGGAAGTGAGACCAAATGGGAGCTCCCGAAGACATGAAGGAAGAAAAAGAGGAAGATCCTTCCATCAATTCTTATTTACTGGGGAATATTCTTTCCTTGTAAGAAAAGCAAAGAAATGGGAGCCTGAATAATGCTTTTGGAGGGAACGTCTTCTTTCATGTTTGCTAAATGCTTGGACTATTTAGTTTGAAATGAGGGGTGGGCTTCTTTTTGAGACAGTACGACAAGTCATGGATTTGTTTGAGACAGTACGACAAGTCATTGATAACCTTATAGGCAGTCAGTACCACTAGTTATAAAGCCATGGCGACCAAGTGATTGCTTTGTCTCATCACAAACAGTACGATAAAGCTTGCCCATGTGCAAACACTGTAATAAACTTCTTGTATCGAAGTTGAACATTGTAAGTATAAATACATGGCTAACCATGAGTGTGCATCTGTGTAGTCGCCACTGGATTTTATTTTTGTTTCCAATCTCGTTCTCTCACAATGGCCTCCGATTGCGATGTCGGTGGGAGTAGCCGCAATCGTAATGAGAAGTGGTTACTACCTATGTTCCACGACGACTATTGGACAGAAAAATACTCTAGTTCTAAAGATTATTGCGTTGGTCTGCAACAAGAGTAGAAGTTCAGGGTTGAAGAGCAAGAGGGGTTGGTTAATGATCTGCATAACTTAGGGAGACCGGTCCCTCGTCGGCATTCATTGACAATGCCAAGACATAACAAGGATGCTTATGAAATAGCAGTTCAAAAGATACGAAGAGAAAACAACCGAATGTTGATGCGAAGATGTCGATACTTCATGTTTCAACTAGCAACGGAAATGGCAATTGCAAGCAACAGACCATTGATAGAGGAGGAGTGTCAAAATGTTCTTTCCAACGAGCAATATCTATCTTACTCCTACTTCTCCGATGAGGAATGAAGAATGTTTCTACAATTTGTAATTCCGTCTAAAATAAATTATTTGTATGTTCTACATGTATGCCTTTTGTTGAACTTTTTCTAGTATTCTCTGATTTGCTTGTTGTTCCAGTTGGCATAATGGCCGTTTATGTGAAAATGTAATTGTGTTGTCTCTAATTGACAATATTTGGGGGCCCTTACGTCAGTATGTTTGTTGGTATGGAGATGTAATATGTGGAAGCAATGTCAAAGGCTTTGTGGTTAGTGGTTTAATGTTGACTAGCTTTTGAAGGTATTTGATTGCAGAACATTTAGCTCTTTGTAGGTCATTTTTGGATGGCAAGCTTTTGAGACAGGTGTTTGAGAATTAGTAATTGTTGGCTCTAAACAAAATTGTTGTTAATAAGTTAGAAAATTCTGTTCGAACTTCTGGACAACAACCTTTCCTTTGGTGGAAGTTGTTAGTTTGTTAGTCACCCAGTTGGTAAAGCCATGAGACAAATGGTGGTTATGAATTACAAAGTCACATAGAATAGAGCACCACAGTCCCAATACCATGAAACAATAAAATGTAAAACAACATAAATTTTTATCCATGAATCATGCTTAAATTGAAAGTTCATCTTTAGTGTGAGAATAGCCAATAAGCATGCATAATTTGTTGTTCATTGTATTTCAACAAGTTCTAAATATTTTTTCTTAATTTTTTGAGATACATGCATAGAGATGTTCAAATACTAAAATAATGTGTCCACAACTTATTTATTTCCATTCTGGTGAAATAAACAAAGTTCAATATATTTTTGTTATGATCAACTGTGCTTAATGCTTTAAAAACATTTTTTTAGAAGAATCGAAAACATACAAAACAACTTTTAAAGTGCTTGATGATCTTTAAACTTAGAGTTATTGTTTTAAACTTTTAAAGTGCTTGATGATCTTTAAACTCAGTTCATCTTTAGTTATTGTTTTAATGTTGATTTGATATGTTGACATACATTAGTAGTGGAAAGCAGCATTTAGTTGTTTTGCTAGTTTATGAAAGTGCCATGCTATTTGGAGTGTTTTAGGATTGTAAATGTTCAAGTGGGTGTGTTGTTCCTTTTTATTTTTTGCCTGAATTAGTGAAACATTATCTCTATTTTTTGATTCAGTTCTGTTTTTGGATATGGCATGGATATAACAAAACAACTTGGACATTATCACTTAATAGGAGCTTTCAGACCGGTTTGATTGGACAATGGGTTTGATTGGTTTGTCCTTAAGTTCATAATGTCATTGTCATTCAAAACTATAGATTAATCTTTGTTCAATCGTAATCCAATTGGTCCAATCGTAATCCCATTAGCTACGCCAAATTCCCAAAACATTGTTTTAGCTATCCTTCTTTAAAAAATTGCTTTTATTTTTTTTAGTTTATTTTTTCTTTTTCCTTTTTTATTTTTTAAAACATAGCCATATTTTCCAAGTCATCGCATTATAGACAGTATAATAGGGTAACACTCAAAAAAATAGGCTTTTAGAAGCTTCAACCGGCCACCCAGCTTGGGTAGTTAGTTGAAAGTCCACACACATAACGATCTAGCAACCAATAGAGAAAGAAGAGAAAAAACAAATTAACATAACAATCTTCTAGAATAAACAGAAAAATCAAGTATAACCTGCATTCAACAAAATTAGTTACATGTAAAAAAAACATCAAAGGATTCAATAAAAATTGTTGAATGACAAACTTATTTTGGTAAAAGAGCCCTGGATGTGTGGGTTAAAGTTGTGCAATTCATAAGTGATGCATATATTATCATTGTTTGTAAATGTTTCTAATAATTTCTATTTGCTTTCTACTTCAATTGTACTGATTGCCTTTCATCATTCTTCATCTGAAGCTTGATTTTGATAGTGCTGCCCCACCAAAACAAGCTTGGAGAAGGAGATTAAATAGCCACGCCACAATTCTTAAAGAATTTAGTGTTACATTTAGCTATCCTTCAATTTTATTATTGGTGACCCTATGTATTCTATGTTATCACATTAATCAGATCTTGTTTGTCAATTTTCCATACTTGTCATTGTCTTTGTAGGTCGACTTTTTCCTATGAATGAACGTTCTACAAGAACAATCAGGAACCTCTATGTTGAGAATGAAAGAGTGTGACTCTGATTCTCATTTTAACTTGTAATGTAGCCACTGAACCATTTAATTTAATCTCCTATTTCTTTTCAACTATTTATCACTTGGGGATATTAGGCATTCAGATTTCCTAGAGTGTGAACTTAGCAACTCTGGAGTTCTGAAATTTTCACTCATTTGTATTTCTTCTAAAGAGAAGATGATAAAGGAACCTTAAATTATAATTAGAATTAGCGTTGGTGTACAATGCCTCGAGACTAGAAACAAATAAAGATCTAGCTAGTTGTTTAAACTCTGGGCAATAAAGGTAAAATGGGCCTACGACCAAATTGTCTTTGATTGTCAAATCTTTTAAGGGTAGGGCCTAGACATTAGTCTTGAAACAAATGCTATGTAGTTTTGTATGCAATATTACAAAGAAGCCAACATGCCAAATATGGTTGAGGCATCTGATGGGCTGACCTTAAAACAAAATTGAATTGCATTATTGCTGCCTTGAATGGTTTCCATACATTTGTAAAAGTTTGTTGGATATGGAAACAAGAGAAGGATAAAATTGGACTCCATGTTAATTAGAATGCAATTGTAATATCTATGGATGTCCTTTATTTTTATGATTCGTCTCACAAGTATTTTAGAAGATAATTTTGATGTCATGCTCTGGAAATCAGTGGTTAAAAACCTTAAATGATTCTTATGCCCAGAAGAGTTTCAGCTTGGTTTGAGTAATATAGGACGTATAGTAAATTGAAACTAATGCTGTTTGAGTTTCAGAAGTTCTTTTTAATAAACAAATTAAAAATTACAAAAAAAAATATGGACGTATATTGTCCCCAGTTTTCCAAGTAACCAAATTGAGCAGCAAAAATCACAAAAAAAATTATAAATAAATTGAACAATAGAAAAAAAAACCATCTATTCGACAAAATCACAACCAGATGAACAAAAATTAAAGAAATTGATGAGAAAAACACACCTTAATCCAAGACGAGATATAGAGAAGCAAAGAAACGGGAAGAGATCGAGAGGGAGAAGAAGGGTTTAAAATACGTTTGAGAGAGAGAGAGCGAGAGAGAGAGAGAAGAAGAAGAGTTCTACGAGAACTCGTCTGGGAGGAGGAAAGGGTTTTCTGGGATTTGATTTTTAAAAATATACGTAATGAACAAAACGTTATATACGTGGTAAAAATGATGTTTTTGACGAAAACGTGCTTACTAAATACGTTTTTTGTGTTAAATTTAAAAGTGTGTTTATTAAATACGCTTTATGTATAAAAATATAAAATTGTGTTTAGTATACACGTTTTATGTATAAAAATATAAAAATGTGTTTTACAAACACGTCTGATGTACTAAGACATAACTCGTGTTTAGTAAACACGCTTTAAGTTTAAATATTATTTTTTTAAAATTAAAATATTTGTTAAAAATATTTGTGCATAAAGTGTATTTGTGCTAAATATATTTTAACGTAAAATGAGAATTATATTTTTAAAGCGTATTTGTGCTAAATATATTTTGACGTAAAATGAGAATTATATTTTGACGTAGAATGAGAATTATATTTTAAAAGTGCTATCCCGTTAACTAAGTTCAAAATCTAAGGCATTTTTTTGTAAAAGAGTCGCATAAATCTACCATTATAATACCCCGGCGTAACCTTTTTGTTTGCGAAAATGGTGGTTCTTCAGTCGGATCCTCGGTCCGCCATCCAGATTGTGGCTCGACGCTTCTGCTACTTCAGCCAGGTGCACCCCGACTCCCGACCCGATTCTCCCGCTTCCGTTCGTACGCCGGCGAGGTCGAAAGCGTTCAGTGCGGGGGCGAGAATCGCCGCCGCCGACGATCCTTCGATTTGTACGGCGGATGAACTTCACTACGCCTCTGTCCCCAATTCCGATTGGAGGCTCGCTCTCTGGCGCTACACGCCTCCTCCACAGGTTCTCTTTCTCTCTCTAGACTAGATGATTCTTTTATCTCAGATCTGAACGAATACCCCTCGTTCTCTCTGATAAGCTTCGAGATAGCAATGAAGAAGAAAAAGATGGAATTTTTTATTCGCAGAAAGGAATTTGTTATTGCAATGAAAAGAACAATGTTACTACACTCAATGCCCCATTTCCTTCCCTCCCCTTCCCATTTATTCCCGTCCTTTTTCTGACTACTAAACTTATTGCTGGGATCCATTAACTAACTCACTCTGGCTAACTACTTTAACTAACTCTGGCCAATTAAACTGCTTAGCTTGAGCTGACCTGAATTCCTCTGCAGCTTTTGGCTTCTCGAGCTGGCCTGCTTGAGCTGCCTTGCTGAGCTACCCTGTTTTGAGCTTGCTGCCCACACTGCTGCACTGCACTTTGTGAGCTGCACTGCTGCGCTGGGCTTGCTCGTGCACTGCTGCACTGCACTGGTCTTCTAACTAAGTTACACTACGGCTGCTCTGCTCTGCTCCTCCTTGGTTACTGAACTCATTCATTCTTGCTGTCTATCATTTTCCACCCGTAAGAAAAACCATGTCCTCAACGTTGGAAATTTGGAAGTTTGAGCTGGAGATCATACAGAAACTCCCATGTTGCATTCTTCTCCTCAGCTGGATTGGACCATTTGACTAGCACTTGTGTACACGGTCTGTTGTGTCTTTTAACCAATCGTCTATCCAAAATAGCCAATGGTTCTACAGTTACGAGGGAGATGTGACTGAGTTATTGTTTTGTCTCCCAACCTTTTCTTCAAACAAGAAACATGAAAAACTAGATGGATTTTATATTCTGGAGGTAAGGCTAGCCTATACGCCACAGGGCCCAGTTTCTGGGTAATTTGGTAAGGTCCATAAAATTTTGGTTTGAGCTTATTTTTGATCCTTGAAGAAAGGGAAGACTGCCTATAAGGTTGGAGCTTCAAATAAACCCAATTTCCCACTTCAAACACTCTCTCAGTTCTGTGCTTATCAGCCGTCTGTTTCATCCTATTATGAGAAGACTCCAACTGTTCCTTAAGTGCCTGTAACACAGCTGCTCTATTGCTGAGAATCTTATCAGCTGCTGCAATAGTAGATGTTCCTGGGATGTAATGTCTAAGGTTTGGTGGAAGTTGGCCATACACAGATTCGTATGGAGATACCCCAATGGAATATGAAAAGTGATGTTGTACCACCACTTTGCCAATAGAAGATACTTGTACCACTGTTTTGGCCTATCTCCCACCAGACACCTCAAATAATTTTCCAAACATCTGTTTACTACTTCAGTTTGTCCAACAGTTTGTGGATGGTATGAAGAACTCATATTTAGCTTAGTCTTCCCTTGCAATGTAAATAACATTTTCCAAGATTTTCTGGTGAAAACTGGATTCTTGTCACAAACTATGGATGTAGGCATACAATGTAATCTGAAAATATTTTCCAAGAACACCTGGGCCACATATGTGGCTGAATAAGGATGGGATAGAGCATGGAAATGGGCATACTTAATCGATCCACCACCACATATATTACAGTCTTGCCTTGTGGGTTTGGTAAACCTTCAATAAAATCTATAGAAATATCAGTCCATGTTCTAGTAGGCACTCGCAGAGGTTGTAGTAGCTCAGGAAAGCTGACATTCTCATTTTTGTTCCTTTGACAAATGTCACATTCTGAAACATATTTCATCACATCCTTCTTCATTCCTTTCCAGTAAAAAACTTGCCTCAATCTTTTGCAAGTTCTTTCTCCTCCCGAATGCCCACCAACTAGGGTAACATGATATTCATTGATAATTTTCAACCTAAGGGGTTTATAATTTCCCACCATTAGTTTAGTTTTGTAATATAACAATTCATGCTGCCAAACTAAATTGGGATGCTTTACAGGCTCCTGTTGCAGTTTAACAATAGTTCTTTGTAGTTCTGCATCCATTGCTATGCTAGCCTATAATTCCTAAACCCAGCCCTCTAAGACTATTGATATTCCTCTTGAGCTTGCCTCTCCTGCAGACCCCATATCATCAGCCACTCTTTCTTCTGTTCTGGACAAGGCATTTGCCACCCTAATCTCTATTCCCTTTTTATAAACAAATTTCATAATCATATTCCAAAAGCTTGGCCAACCACTTTTTTTGCATTAAGGTTGCTATCCTTTGTTCCAGTAGATATTTAAGACTGATATGATCAGTCTTGGCCTGAAAATGCCTCCCTAACAAATAATGCCTCCATTTGTTAACAGCCATAACAGGAGCTAGTAGTTCCCTCTCATAGGTTGATAATCGTACATTTTTGGAAGAAAGTGCCTTACTAAAAAAGGCTATAGGTCTGCCCTCTTTGCATTAAAACAGCCCCCACACCTTTGCCAGAGGCATCACATTCTATGATGAAGAACTTATTATAATTTGGGAGAGCTAATACTGGAGCGGTACTCATGGCTTCCTTAAGTGTATCAAAAGCTTGTTCAGCCTCGTTTGACCAGATAAAAGAATCCTTTTTAAGTAGGTTTGTTAATAGTTGACAGATTTTGCCATCGTTTTGCACAAATCTTCTCTAATATCCTGTTAATCCTAAAAATTCTCTCAAGGTTTTAGAAGGATCAGCAGCAACCAACCCGCTGTTCACAAATGTTGTGGCCCAAATGATCTCTTAGCAAAAAGTTGATTTTCCCTTAGCTTTTCCAGTGTCAATCCAAGGTGGTGGAGATGATCTTCCCATGAAGTACTATATAATAATATATCATCAAAAAAATACTAAAATGAACTTCCTCAAGTAAGGTCTAAACAATTCATTCATCAGGCTCTGAAATGTGGATGGGGCATTAGTTAATCCAAAGGGCATGACTAGAAATCCATAATGCTCCTCATGGGTTTTGAATGCAGTTATTTCTATATCAACTAAAGCCACTTTGATCTGGCGATAACCAGATCTTAGATCCAGTTTGGAATAAAACTTGGCTCCATGTAATTCATCTAATAGTTCATCAGTGATTGGAATAGGGCACTTGTCCTTAATGGTCTCTTTATTCAAGACTCTAAATAAACATCCTCCACGAATTATCCTTCTTCTGAACCAATAATACAAGTGATGAAAATGGACTATTACTATGTTGCATGATCCCACAATCTAACATTCCCTTCACTATTTTTTCTAACCCTTTTTTTTAAATATAGGGGTACCTGTAAGGCCTGATATTTGGTAGTTGACTTTCAGTCCTCAAAGGAATTATGTGGTCATGTGTTCTAACAGGTGATAGTCCCCTTGGTTCTTCAAAAATGTCCTCAAATTCTCCCAGTACTTCAACCACCTGTGTGTGTTCTTTTGTGTGGTTCTCAATCAAGTGTGGGCTGCATAACTGAGCTAGCATGCCTTGAGGCTTTTTTCCTGACACTTTTTGCATCTTGTCATGATCGATCTGTTGAACCTCTATTGAAGTCCCTCCTTTTAGTACATACTTTTTGCCATTGATAGTGAACTCCATTATGAGATCCTTGAAGTCCCAAATAACAGTTCCAAGTGTTGCTAACCATTGCACTCCTAGCACCATATCACAACCTCCTAGTGGCAAGAGTCTTAGATTGGTTTGAAATATAGTTCTTTGCATGCTCCATTGAAAATTGTTCATTATACAATCTGGTTCCAAACTTCCATCAGCTACTACCATTGGTAGTTTGTGAACTATATTTTGCTGCCTGTTCTTTTGGCAATAATTGGGTCCAAAAAATCATGAGTGCTCCCTAAATCAATTAGGATGGTGATGTAACGACCCAAGTGGATTAAGATTGTTGGCCCAATAATTTGAATAAAGAGACTAACAATGCAGTCCAAAAGTTTAAACCCAAGTTACTTGTAGTGGCTCACTTGTTTCATTATATACCAGATATATTTTTCATCTCCCACTGATGTGGGATGGGGTATCACAATATTCCCTAATAAAATAGGCAACACCCTCCTTGCGTGGCCTATGTTCTTCCCTTGGTTGGGATGTGGATGGCAGCTCATTAGCGGACACAGACCAGCCCATTACCGTATACAAGATACACAATCTCGAAGCCTCTACCCCTCTCAAGAGCCTCTACTCCTCTATCTACACCGTCACGGAGCCCACAATGGGATCAGGCTCTGATACCATTTATAATGATCCAAGTGGATTACTGGCCTAATAACTTGAATAAAGAGTCTAAGAATGCGGTCCAAAAGTTTAAACCCAAGTTATTAGTAGTAGCTCACTTGTTTTATTATATATCAGAAATATTTTTCATCTCCCACTGATGTGGGAGTGGGTATCACAAGTGACTTAATACGTCTTAATCTTGCCTTTAATTCTCATAGTTCTGTATGAAAAAGACCTATAAACGGCATGCATAGAAATCTGCAATTCATTAGTCTCTTCAACTGCTTCTTCTTAAACTGACTATGTTCTTCTTCACATTCATCATCTTCTTCAGCTACCAAGAGAAATAGTTGCTTCTTTTTGCATATATGGCCTCTATAACATTTTTCGTCGCAACCATAGTATAACCCCTTTGATCTCTTTTCTTCTAACTCCTCCGGAGTCATTTTCTTGATTTGTGGAACAAAATCTCCTGTTTTATGTTGGCCGCCAGTGCTAACAGTTTGATTCTTGGTGGCTACACCCCAATTCATACCTCTAGTTGTTCTTGCGATTGTCTCCAAGCTATCTTTTTGAAGCCTAGCCAATTCCATCGCCTGGGATATGTTAGTAGGATGAAACATTTGTACTGTTGCCCTTATCTCCTCCTTTAGACCACTAAGAAAGCAGCTGACAAAAAAACTTTCATTTAACCAAGTAGTTTTGTTGGCAAATTCTTCGAATTTCTCTTGATACACCCTCACTGTTGTTGATTGCCTTAGCTTGGTTAATTGACCCATAGCATCTTCATAATCGGAAGTCTCAAATCGCATAATGATAGCTTCGGTAAATTCGTTTCATCATCTTAGGGTATGAGATTTCTCAAACCATCCGAACCATTGACTCGCCTTATCTTCTAGATGTATAGATACGATTCTGACCTTGTAATCCTCTTCCACTGCGTTGAATTCAAAAAACTTATCACATTTATAGATCCATCGTTTCAGATCTTCTCTATTAAATCTTGGAAAATCGATTTTTGCAAACCTAGTTTGCCCGTGGTTGTTACTCAAGCCACCATTACTTGATTGAGAATGAGATGAGAGTTTTGATCTCGATTCCATTACCTTCTCCGCTAATTGCTCGTATTTCAGATTTAAAGCATCCACCAAGTTTTTCACTTCATTCATGGTCTTCATTTGCTTGCTTAATGCATGGGCTTATTTGTCTGAATTGTTAGATATATATTGTATTAGTATTATTATTATCTAGTGTGTGTGCGTGTATGGATGTAGTGGCGTTGCCTAGTTTTATTATAAATAAGAGTTTTGCCTAGCCTTTTGAGTACGGCTTTCCATTATTCTTAACATGGTATCAAAGCCACCGTAAAACCCTAGCTTCCACGAAACCCTAACCCTAGCCTCCCACAGTGATTACATCAAACCCTAACCCTAAACCACAGCCACCAGCCACCAGTCACCAGCCACCAGTCGACAGCCATAGTACTGAACTACAGCCACCAGCCGACAGCCACAGCCACAGCCACATTACTCGCCACTAACCACGAAACCAAACCACGAAATCAACCAAACACCCCGATGACGACCAAACGCCCCGACGACCAACCACGAAACCAAACCAGTGCTGAAACCCTAGCCACAGTCTTCCCTAGCCACCGATGACCACCAT